>CAJNDV010031497.1:15348-53115 GCA_905221635.1 Symbiodinium sp. CCMP2456 | reverse complement strand
TTTATATACATATATATATATATATAGAGTGTACAGCGTAGTACAGTATCGTTATGTATGTATGCATGTATGTATGTACGTATGTATGTACGTATGTATGTATGTATGTATGTATGTATGTATGTATGTAAGTATACACACTATACTACACGGGCTTTGGGGTTCAGTGTTTAGGAGCTATAGTTTCTATAGGGGCTTTTGGGTTTAGGCTATACTAGAAGCGATAGGGTTCTAGGTTTCTATAGGACAGTATGAGGGGCTTTTCGATGAAATGGTAAACTTTTTTCAGAAGACACGTCTCAAAGACGCAGGCAGGCAAGTGCTGAGAACAGTCAACAACAACGACAACAACAACAACAACAACGACAACGACGACGACGACGACGACTTCAACTACAACTACAACTACAACACCACCACCAACAGCAACACCACCAACAACAATAACACCAATAACACCAATAACACTAACACCACCACCACCGCCACCACCGCCACCACCAACCACAACAACAGCAGCAACAACAACACCAACAGCAACAACAGCAACAACAACAACAACAACAGCAGCATCGACAACAACCACAACAACAACAACAGCAGCAGCAGCAGCAACAGCAACAGCAACAGCAACAACAACAAAGCAACAACAACAACAACAACAACAACAACAACAACAACAACAACAACAACAACAACGACAACAACAACAACAACAACAACAAAGCAACAGCTGCAGAAGCAGCAGCAACAGCAACAGCAACAGCAACAGCAGCAGCAGCAGCAGCAGCAGCAGCGGCGGCAGCAGCATCGGCAGCAGCAGCAGCAGCAATGGAAACAGGCCACATTGAGCACACAAAAAGGCATGACGAGCACGTGTCTGCGACACCCTCGTCGCAACTAAGCGGGCCTCGCTGCGTAGCCTTTCCACCTGCAGAGACAGCATGACGCGGTATCAGAGCCCTCAAATTCTGCGCACTCCGGAAACTACCCAAGCGCGACAGCTAGTGTCAGAGCGACGACCTCCTGATACTCTGCAGCTGTAGTTCAGCGGATGCCCCGAAACTAAGTTGTTCAATCACTCACCGAAGGAACGGCTAGGATCAAATGTCCACCCGGACCATCAGCCAATGTAGGATCCCGATGCAGCCAGATCGCTGTTGTGGGGCACAGGTCGAGAATGGCTTCCAGGAGCGCAGTACACATGTGGCAGTTTAGGGAAAGCCGTCTCGGGTCCAAGGCTCATGAGGTGCTTTTTGCAATTTGTGTCTTGTGCAGAGGTATGTAGAAGTTATACAGGCTCGGCTAGGAGATGCTACAGTAGCCGGAACTCGCCGCACACTCCCATCCGAAATTTCGTCGCAAAGTGCTGCCTCCTGCTGCCGCTCGCGCTCATGCTCCTTTGCCAAAGCTTCGCGCCTTTCAGGGGTTCATCAGGGGCCGCGGAACTGGAACTTGGGATTCAATATGACCGAATCTGCCTGTGGTGCGTTCTGTCATTTTATGTTCCGCTCATGATACAGACTTGCACTGGGGCTCAGGCTCTTCTGCACGATTTGGATGTGTCGCTTCTCGGAACTCATCCTGTAACGAGAGCAGTGGGAAGACTTGGCCTCCAACCTAGTCACTCCAAGTTTCAACGACGGGATGGGAATGAATTAAAACGAAAATCGTGCGGACATATTTTCGTGCAGATAATTACGCGTTGGTCGTTCCCCACCCCACGAAATGTTCCTGGGACTGTCGCGGCTTGAGAACACTGACTTACACTCTTAAAGCCCGGACAATTCTACATGAGCCTACAGCAAGTAAGTCGGCTACGGGGATGTGCCATCAAGATAGCTTCATACGCAGACCTAAACCCAATCTTGTTCCAGTGTTGTACCAATACGAATGACACTGATTTATGTTGCATGTTCAAGTGCTCTGCACTCTTCTAGTCTGGTTGAAGCAAGGCTCCAAGAGCCACTTGTGCACTTCCGCGTTGATCAACGCCACTCCACCTCAGGTTCTTGGACACTGAATTTGAATGAGACTGGAACTCTCGTAGAAGAAATACTGTAGTGCCGGGTCTATGCGAGATTGACTCGCAACGGTCCTCGTCAAATTGCGCTAGCACAACATCCCCTGCGACTGAATTGAGTTGGCAGCTCAAGCCAGTAAGGGTCAGTGCCGCAACCCGCCTCCGCCTCATTGAAACAGCACTACAGAGCATGAAGAAATCCGCTTTGATGATCTTGGCGCTAGTACTGACCTACCTACTTCGCCAGATCAGACAGCTCAGCATGGCTCATGATCTCTCTGGCCCGGGCGTGAGGTGAGGCAGAGACCTTCCTGTCGAGCTGAATGCCTCGTGGAACAGGGTCACGCAGAAGACGGGCCGATGTCTTGCCTATCGAGCCTTTCCTGTGTCGGGTCCCAGCCTTTCGAAACAGAGCCAAGGCCCGAGCCCGTCCGGATTGAACCGATTGCAGGATCGAGAACGGAGGGCCTTAGCAATCGGGTGGGTCTCTGGATCTCTGCTTTCACTGACTTTTGTAAGCGTAGCTGTTGGCACGAACGAAGGCTGCGGCGAATGCCAATCCGTCTCAGCAGCATCACCTGTCGAAATACTTTCGTCATTCTGAAACCGACAGCCATCCTGGAACAGAGAAGTCAGCCTGCATAATTGATATACAGACTCAGGCTGCCGCCACAGCGGGCGCGAGCAAGAGTGAACCCCCCCATCCCCCACACTCCCTGGAAGCTGATCGGCAGCAGACCAAGTATGTCTGGTAAGAGTGCGTTAAAGATCAGCGCTCGGACAAGGCAGATGCATAGCGGACTCAACTTTTCCCGGCATGAAGTGAGGAGAGAGAGAAGAGAGAGACGCGGACAGCGGCTGCCACATGTTGTCATTCAAAAATGCCAGGACAGCAGCAGCCGGCCGCGGGCTCCTCATAGCACGGTATACATCTTTGGCCCAGCAAAGGCCAAGCAGTCTAAGGCGAAGTCCTACGAGCACCCCGGCGTCCTCGCAGCCACACATGCACCAACAACTGCAGCAGCCGCAGATCCCTGCCACAGCCAAGCGAGACACAGGTTTTTTGTTGGCATCGATTCCGCATGCGAAGGCAGAGCTCCTGCCTGCGCTGGCGTGTGCTTTAAGCGCCACACGACTTCCAGTCCGTGAGGCCACTGCCTCGAGGACTTCTGGAGCTGCTTTGTATGTGACGGTATGTCTTGAATTCTTGTTTGATGCTTGTCTCTCACCGTGGTGGCCGTGTTCCTTTGGCAAGACTGTTTGCCACTTCAGGTTTAGCTGCACTTGCAGATGCATCCTGCGCACAGATGAAATGAATAACCGTGCACGTTGCCATGTCCGCCTTGGTCACATGCAATGCCAGATCTTACGTGCATCGTGGGGGCATGCACCGGGCTGAAGCCATAGCCGTCGCGACAGCTGTCTCGTCCTCGGCTAACGTAACAGAGGTTGAACCGATCAATGAACATAACGAAGAAAGCCGGGCATTCTCGAAACAAGAGCAAACCCAATAAATCCCGTCAGCTGTCAGCTCCAGTCCAACCGCAAACAAATCATGACTCTTACTTGTAGCCGTACTGTCAATCCTGAGCCCGCTGCAGAGGCTGCAGGAGACGCGGTCATCCTGCGACCAGGGCCCCATCACCGTCTAAGTCGCTGCAGGGTCTTCCTGCACCATGTCAGTTGACATCCTGTCTGGAAAAATCTCGCGCTAGCGAGGTTGCCCCGCGAAAACTTCAGATGTTTTGCAGCTTGGCCGAGTCTCACTTGACGGGATCACAATGCCACGTGCCTGGGTTCTAGGTTTGTTGGCATCGAAGGATTCACTTGTTGGCTGGTTGTAGGTACTCGGGTCGATATGACATCCATAGTCCAAAATCAGACAGAGTTTTCTGAACCGGGCCTGCCAAGAAGGTTGGCTGCATGCAGCCAGCGACGAGACAAGCTTGGCTTGTCAGACAATGAGCAAAGCATTGACATGTAGCCTCAGTGTGGACAGTCCGACCGCCTAAAGTATGTCTCCTCCTGCCTTTTGAACACCCCTAAAACCGATGTCCCATTGCGAGCCCCGGACTGACATCATCAGGCTGAAACCTGCGTCAGACCGGCATGCGTGCGCATTGGCGTGTCGCGCATGCCCATCACGCCCATCGCGCCCAATTTCAGGAAGCAGATGGGCCGCGGACCGCTGAGAAAAAAAGCTGGCGAAGAGGCTCAGCGTAAGCGTCCACGCACCGCTTGGCTCACACACCTGTGCAAGAGACGCCTGTTACCCAGCAGAAAAGCCTAGATAATCAGCAACCCGGACAGCATGCACTGCAGCGTTGTAAGCCCAGCACGCCAAGCACTGCATTTAAGCTGAAGTGATCGAGCTCAACAGAAGCGGATTCCAGTCTTCCTTCACGTCGTCGGCATGCATGCCACTGCACGCTTCTAAACTATGGGCTATACAGGCACCATGAAGTCGCCCCCTCGAGCTATGCAGCCGGAGAGCGCAAGAACACCAAGACAGAGCGCCAAGTTGATCCCTGCAATCAACGGAGATTCACTCAGCGAATATCACATCATCATGCCATTTGCACTGGACGGCTGCGCATCTGCGACCTGCAGAGATGCACTGGCCAAGGACTGGATGGCAACACAGGCACCTTGGTAGGCAAGCAGCGGGTTTGAAACCTCCTCACGCAATCTGGACAAGTACCATGACGACGGACAGCTGCTCGATGCTCTGTTCGGGATGGGCTTGCGGCAACAACGCAAACTAGCAGGACTTGGGGGCGTCACTGGAATCAGAAAGTACAGTAGTTGTCTATCTGCTTGTGGGCCAGGGCATGCCAGGGCCCAGTACTCAAGCGAGGCAACAGTAGAAAAAGCAACCAGCCGTCACTACCCTGAAACTACATCCTGCCATGCAGGCGTAGACCCACCTCACCGGCTTTTTGCTCGCGCCATTGCTGGCAGCACCATTGGCATGTGCGGCGGCTGTGGAAGGCCGTTCTTCGACCGCTTTGCGTCCACAGGGGCAGAGGCAACAGATGCACCCGCGGCAGACCGCCCAGAAGCACCGACAGGGCCACACCAACAAGCACTTGAAAGCAGTTCTCAGCACAAAGCCAATCATTCCGCAAAGCACGTGGACGAACAGCGCCAGCCATGCTCCGACCAGGAGGTGGTCGCGCAAGAAGCTGTCAGGCTGGTCCGGAAGCAATTCCTGATCTTGCTCGGGCATCTTGGACCTGGCAGTCTCGAGCAGTGCCTGCAAGCACCGGCGGCACATCTCAGAGAATTCCAGAGCTTCCTGGAAGCGCTTCGATGCCACGTCAGCGAGCATGCCCATAGATTCGCTCTTGGCCACCTCCTTCTTCAGCCGCTCCTCGAGCTCGCCGATCTTGGTAGAGGCCTTCGCCTTCAGGCGCCCTCGAATTTTGCGCATTATCCTTGCCGCCTGGGCAGCCGCGGCTCGGCCCTTCTCGGGATCTGCCCCGAGGCCCTCGTTGAGTAGAACCAGAAAGCCGTCGAGGAGAAGCTGGAAGGATTGTTGTAAAGCTGCTCTCAACGCCTGGGCTCGTTTTTTCGGCAAAACGGACATGTTAGAAACCTCGACAGCTCGATTGCCAAGAGTGCTGCCACGAGGCGGTCACAAGAAGTCCTGCATTGCAAGCATCCCCGTCGCAGCGGATCTGACCAGAATAGAAAAGCAATAGTTCTCGCTCTTCTTCATTGACAGGGTGATGCTTTGCCCCCGTGTTGCCGTTCTCGTCTTGCACCAGCGGCTCGGACGGGCAGGAAGCCGATGATGCCTCGCAGGCTTTGTCTGAAAATCTGCTGCGCGGTGGCCAGACAGCACACGAACACGGTCCGAAGGGACGTGAGCAAAAGCTATCCCAAGTTGCGCCTGGCGATCCCCACAGCGCGGGATGTGTGGGACGAGGGAGGATGCGCGGGACGCAGGGGACTCTTGCTGCGAAAGAATCCACAAACCCCTGCTTGACTCTGCTTCAAAGTTAAACTCAAGCACAGCTTGGGATGTGTTGGGGTGGCCCCGCTCCCATCAAGAGCTCCGTCACGCCTTGCTAGCTGCGAGTTCTTCCTCGAGGACTGCGATGCGAGCCTTGGCCGCTTCCAGCGCCTCTCGCCTTTGCGGCCAGGCGTTGAGAACTTGGCCCAACCCATTTGCAGCTTACATCCACGAAGTAGCGTGAAGCCCACGAGAAGCGTGACCGAATAAACTTCGCGACGAGTTTGCCAGCTGACTACATGCCGACTGCCTCCTACTTAGCTTTTCGAGCCTAAGTCCCGATTCCCCATAACACTGCAAATGACGAAAAAGCCTCTGCGATGCAGGCAGCACGAGTAATGTAGCAAAGAGGTATGCTTGCGAGCAGCAATCGCTCCCCCTGCTCTGCACTCGCAGGTGAGATCACCTTGGCAAAGTGCAGGTACCAGAAAAGTAAGCCAGCTATAGAGCTTTGCCCATGCTCCGGCCTTTGGGACAGCCATTCGATTGCAGCTGTCTTTGCAAGTGTCCATCATGAAATCCGGAGTCTGCTGGCATGCTCCGCCTGGCGGCAAGAAGTGGTGTGTCCAGGCATCAGCACTGTCTGCAGCGAAAAGCAACACCACCACCAGCAGTCAAACCAATCATGAGGGTAGCGATGCCCCGCTGCAAACTCTTATCTTTTTGGGCTGCTCATCATCCATGTTGCAAGACGAGCTTCACAGGCGTCACAAAAACACTCGCGTCCAACTGCATCCATGGCGCCCTGTGCCCAGGTGCTGCAAAGATCGGTGGAACCAGCTTTGACCAATTCTTGACAAGCGCCGGCACACTCCTCACATTGAACTGCTAACCGCCGTAAGCAGGTTCGAGCCCTGAGCGATGCGTCAGCGTCACCGCCCATGGCAGCAATGACAGCAACAACAATCGCGGTGGCCATGTTTTGGTGTATATACTCGTCGTCGTGGTAGTACTTACTTAGTAGTAGTAACTAGTAGTAGTTGTCGTCGTCGTCGTAGTAGTAGTAGTAGTAATAGTAGCAGCAGCAGCTGCAGTACTAGTACCAGTACTAGCACTAGTACTGGTACTAGTACCAGTACCAGTGCCAGTACCAGTGGGAGTAGTAGTAGTAGTAGTAGTAGTAGTAGTAGTAGTAGTGGCAGTAGTGGCAGTAGTAGCAGTAGTGGCAGCAGTCGCAGTAGCAGCAAGTAGCAGTAGCAGTCGCAGTAGCAGCAAGTAGCAGCAGCAGTCGCAGTAGCAGTAGCAGTCGCAGTCGCAGTCGCAGTCGTAGTCGCAGTAGCAGTAGCAGTCGCAGTAGCAGTAGCAGTCGCAGTCGCAATCGCAGTAGCAGTAGAAGTAGCAGTAGCAGTAGCAGTAGCAGTAGTAGTAGTAGTAGTAGTAGTAGTCGCAGTCGTAGTCGCAGTAGCAGTAGCAGTAGCAGTCGCAGTAGCAGTCGCAGTCGCAGTCGCAATCGCAGCAGCAGTAGAAGTAGCAGTAGCAGTAGCAGTAGCAGTAGCAGTAGTAGTAGTAGTAGTAGTAGTAGTAGTAGTAGTACGGTCTGTTGTTGTGGTTGCGGTTGCGGTTGCAGTTGTTGTTGCTGCGTGGTGGTGGTGATGACAGCAGCAGCAATAGCTCAATCGGTAAAGATCGTATAGGAGCATAAGGAAGAAAACAGTAAAAGGTCCAGGTTGCCAGATTCTGACCACTTCGAATTAGAGGCCTTCGTTTGTGCCTGTTGGTCTTGCCATGGTCATTGCTTTGGCTGTTGCAGCTGGCATTGCTGCGGTTGCTTCTGGCTGCTACTGCCAGTCTTCCTGCTCTTACTAGACTCACTAGACGTACTACAAAACCAACCATGTCTTTGTCAACTGTGACGCTCGCACTTGGAACTGACTATGGCACAAACATTTTGAAATGATTTGCTATCTGTGCTACTGCCATATGAAACTATGCTTCCCACTCACATGCACGAACACACACACACACACACACACACTCGAATTGCACCGGCTCCTTAAGCATGAAAGTCGGATTCTTCTGGCATTCGCCGGCACCGGCCCACTGGGCACAAACTGACGGGCCGCTTGTCCTTGGCCGCTTCAGCAAAAGACAGGCTGCACAATTCCTCATGGACTCAGATGGCATTGAGAAGGCAGGGTTGTAGTGATGCCAAGTGGCAGCATGTCGAAGGACACTGCCTCTTGCTGAAGTTGCTACGATGAGTGCACGGCAAGTCACTGAGACGTGGTGCCTGTCGATGAGCAGCTCGCTGGACAAGCCTGTGCAAACTCTCACACACAGACCCATCTGTGCAATGCAAGCTTTGGTTGCAGACATATCTAGACTTCACGGGCGCGCTCATATGACCGCATCGGTGCCTTAAGCATGTAATCAGCATTACGAGCGCACTCGCCGGCTGCAGCCCATCGTGGGCAGAATTCGCTTTGGTCGACCGCCTCGCTGGATTCAAACAGCAGTGCAGTGCTTTTCCCCCCAGCTTCGGAAGGCTCGAGTCGACCGCCGCTACGAGTAGCTGAGAGAGAATCACAACTACCATCATCCCTGCCTCCACCCAGTTGTTCCAGAGGACGATCGCCGCGAGGCAGACATGATGATTCTTCGCGGACTTCGACACCATGGCGCTGGCGCTCTGACTGTCTCTATAGTTGCTTTACTGTGCTTGGCACTGGAAGCGTGATCCAGCGAGGGTTGGCTCTGTTCTGCTCGCAGGTTCGAAAGGGTCCTTGTGCTTGATTGGTTCTGATTCCAGCCGCCATGTGTATTACTGCCGCCGCCATTTCACCTGTGCATGCTTACCGGCGACTCTCATGTTCAGGCCTTTAGTGTCTTTTTCCTCAGGAATTCGATCGTGAACCATGCGGGCATCCACAGGCTGCTCCAAGCTTAAGCCGGTGATACCAATCGTGCAACTCGCCATGCACCAATGCCGCTGTGGCACTCACTTCATTCAGAGGAATGTCGTTCAGGCGCATGTGCTCCAGAATGCCGACACCCTTCCGCCACTGCTTGGCCTACAGTACGAGCGAGATCAGTGCTGGACGTGTATACAACGGCAGTTTTCGGCACCCAAAACGCAGGAAGCGAAAGGCGCCTGGCAGCAGTCTACTGCCAAGCTAAAGCTCACTCCTCAGCTGAAACATGAATAGAAATGCTGACGCTACACGTCTTGTTGCGATTCTCCTTGTTGCCAGGGTGACAGATGAAATTCATCTCTTGTTACGCCATCAACGTGACCAGGCATCTCTGCGGCCAGGTTTCGGCTTGTCTGTAGTGTACAAAGCCTCATGTCATGCAGTACGTTGAAGACCTGGCATCAATATCAAGACATGCAATTCTTTTCCCACCCGCCCAGCCGACCAAGTCGCACCGCAAGGAATCCGTCCGAACTGAAGGAAAACAGAGGGGGCAAGTCCCAGGGAGAACCATACTCCTTCGTATTCAAGAACGACCAACAACAAGTAAGTAACAACCCGATACAGGCAGGAGGAGAATAGTCTCGCCGAACTCTAAGCCCCGAAGCATACTTACAGTAGATATACTTGTGGCCTCCAGCCATTGCCGACTCTTGGACAGAGCACCAAGTGCAGAGTTGCAAACCACCGTTCGAGAACCTCCTACGCACGACGAAAACGCGCAAGCGTTTGCAAAGAGCCAGGAAGCCACCTAAGGGCGCACTTCCCCTGTGCAGAGTCCTGCTCCGACACGAACTTCTCGAGCACTCAGACACGTACCTCGGACAGAACTGCTGTTGAACCTCGCTGCTTCAACAGTGAGGCTTTATGGGCCCTCATGGTCCTATCATAGCACTGCGGACGGGAGAAAGCACCGATAGCGACTTGTGACTTGTACATCTCGCCATGCCTGCAGCCTTATCGATAACCTGTGTGGAAATGCCTGCGCGGCCTGCTAGGCGCATTGACTTGGCGCCACGTTGCCTACCATTTGTGCCGCTGCACGCCAAAGGAAGGCTGTGTTGTAGGAGCTGGTGGTTGTTGAATATGTCACCACCTGGCACCCATCACAGCACCCTCTCCAGAAGAGTTCTGAATCACACTCATGGGCTGATTCTCACTTGCTCAAGCTCACAGCTGTCTGTGAGGTTTGTTCCTCGAGCGATACAGCAGGATGCCCACCAATCAATATGCTCTAGCCGCTAGCCTCTGCCACGGGTTTTGAACAACGGCAGCACCATAGCAGAATACTCGGCAGTGCACGTTTGGCTGTACTCCGATGAGCTGCATGTCGCGAAAGCCGTGTATCCTGACTTTGAGACTCGAAGGCAGCAGCCTGCATGGCCACTCCTGCCCCTTACAGTCCCATGTAACTCACACACAAAATCGGTCGTTTCATGCAGGCATGGGGCGCCCTCGCCCAAGCACCAGACTGCTCGCAGGAGGCCATCAGCGCACTGCAGGCCACCACATTCGCTTGCACCTCCGTTCACAAGAAGGCAGCAACAAATCACAAAGACGAAAGCAACACGTCAAATCGTCGAGTCTAGTTGCCTGCTTGACCTGCAGGCTGGCCAGAAGCCACCAGGCTCTGGGCCACGGTACCCCACCTGAGCTGCGAACTTGAAATGCCTTGAATCATCCAGCTACTCCTCAGAGTCGCAGCGCATTACAACTGAGTGCAAGGCATGCAGCAGCTGCACCCACAGCTACTATGTCACACTCCTTCAACGACTTCACAACCAATGTGGTGCGAGTTCCAAAGGCTCATCTACTTGCACGCTTCATCTCTCTGAATACTGGTGCGGGTCCAAACACACCAAGGAATGTCTGCTGATTAATGAGAAAGCCATTGGCCACCTCCAGGTGCAGGTGTGCTGATGCATCTGATGCGGCATCTTTGCTACTACCTGACATACCATGCACAAACTCTCCCTGGCTTTCGCCTTTCCGAAGAACAGGCGGTGATAGTTGCACTGAAAGATGTCTTGTCTGCCAGCTGCCTGGCAGAACATGCACTGTACCACCGGGGCTTTGAGAGGAATGCTTCTGTTTGTCAGCCTGCGACACAGGAGGAACAATGTGCTGAGCGCTCGCGGCCATGAATTTCTAGTAGCCAAGGCCTTCTCAGCACGGTCTGAGATCGCCCACGCAACTCTGATGGAAGGCCAACTGCCATCCAAGAGTCGTTGAGAGCCGCGTTGTAGTGGAAAATATTCACCTCACCTTGGGAGCAGGAGAAACTATGCTTCACAAATCGGCAAGCCAGATCGTGTGGTGCACGGCAAAAGCACCCAGTGATACTGGTTGGAAAAGCATAGGCACGCCTAGTTCTTCAGGACCGACAAGGCCGCCAGAAACAAAGGCTGGGAAATTCCCGAGGGCCAACGACCTTCTTGACATTTCTACGCTCAAAAACGCGCAGATCTTGGGCCCGAAGAAACCTTGCCATTCCCGGCAGTTCAAGCAGGAGCGTCTCTGGCAATTATCGGGACATCTTGTATACTTTTTGGACCACCATCAAGTGGAAGCCATGTCACCTTTCACTTTGGCAGCACTACTGCATCCTATCCAGGCGAGAAAGTTTGCGTATGAAGTCGAGGTACCGCGAACATGTTGCAGCTGCGCAAGCCTTATTGGACGACGTGACAGTGACTCTTGCACATGCTCAAGAAGAGCTGCTCTGCATGTGACAGTGCTAGTCTCCTTTTCTAGCCCAGGGGCAGACGAAGAACAAGTGAAGTCTGCTGGGCTCGGCCTAAGTCGGTGATCGTCTTGGTAGTCAGTCTCGGCTCCTTAGCATCGCATGGCCTTCTCAGGACAAGTCTGTTCAAGATGATTCTACACAGATGAGGAAACCTGAATCGAAGACTGATCGTTGAGCTTCGGACCTGTGCCAGCCTGCTAAGACACGAGGCCATCAGCAGCTAGATCCACATCGTCTTAATTGCAATAACCACTGACTACTCAAGGGGTTCCAACTTTCACTGTCGACGTCGCTTGGCCCCAAGGCAGCACCTCGCGAGTTGTTCTGGGTCGATGTCTTTGGAGTTGCAGAGAGAGCACGGCGCAGCCGCCACCATCACCGGCACGTCAGCTTCAGCATGCTTCGTTCACAAATGGCAAAGCTATGGAAGCAAAGTTCTCAAGCGGACGCTGGCACGTTGAACAGTGGCACTGAAGATCGCACAAAGACGGGGGATCAGCTGAACAGAACAGCTTCGTATGTTGAAGTGATGCTTTGCGGCTGTCGAGCAGATTAAACATGTATCGGGCCACAACAACTTGATGCGCAGACAGAAGCATCTCGCGCAATTATTCCGTCGAGCCACTGGGACAATCCTTGAAGTGTTGCACACACAGTGCACATTTCGAATTCGGGCCCTTCCCTTTGAGATTGGCCATGGGCCAAGCATGGAATCTGCAAGCACTTTCTCCGTGAGCAAGATTTTTTCGTATGACCGCCCAAGAGGCCTCTGGGCTTTGGATGCATCGACGTTCTGCCAGCCTATGGGTCGCAAATATGCCACAATGACATCATAATTGAAGGCTCTGTGGGCAATACAGTGGATATCAATGGATCATCGCAGATACCTCTCGCCATACATTTTTGCGAACCTACATCATGGACGTGGCCAGCACAAGGGCTTGGGCGTCATGGGGAAGGTTTCGTTTGGTAAGGAATACATACCGAGACAGCACCCTGTCCTACAGCCCTAAAGTTAACCTAGTGTCGTCCAGGTATGTATGAAGACGATTTCGCCAATACTGGGCCTGCAACGGTTCTTCCTGGTCTAACCTGGGCTAGTAGTGCGATCTTGACCTCATAGCCTCAGAGCGTGAATTCGCTGGTCCTGGCTGGCGCACACAGCCTAACCTCCCACCCACTGCACGCAGGATAGGTGAAGCTGGCCATAGAGTCCATGATAACTACCAGGTGTCTTGCGAATTAGGTGCATCAGCTGCCTGGGAGCCTCCAACCTCAAAGACTCAAAGGCTTTCTTGCCGGTCTCGGTGGTCTGCGCAAGCACCCGGCTGGACGGCTTCAGCGGCCAGCGCCGGCCTCAATTCAGTGCCTCCAGCAACAGGTCCGCTGCATCAGCCACAGGCGTCGTTTTGTGGTGCTGGGACATGAGCAGGACGTGGTCCTGAGAAGACTCGCGCAGCAAATCGATTGAACATGAGCAGCTTTTTTTGAGCAGGGACTGCAATGCACTAACATGAGCAGCTACAAGGTTCGTTCTCATGCGGGCCGCCGCGGGCCTAGCCTGTTTTGGGGAAAAGCAAGCGAAAGCGTTCGCGTGTGTGACCTTGAGGTTGCCTGCTTTTCTGACTGGGCACTGAGATGCGCCGGAACACCCTGCGCAAGTCCTTAGCGAGCTGCGGACAAAGGTGTCGAGGCGCTACCAAAGGGCGACAAGGCTTCCAGTACAAGAGTTACAGGACTCACCTTCATCTTGACAGATTTGTGCAGATGTAGTGTGCGAATCTGCCTGCGAGGTTAGTGCATGCTGATGCGTTGCTCTTTGAGTCGCGATACTCGCTTGGCATTGACCAGTCGCCCAATCAAGTCGAAGCCCTGAAACCTGAGCACATCATGATACTTGCTGGCTTCAGAGGTGCGCAGTGAAGCCTGCAAAAGTCGGTTTCAACTTGGCCTAGTAGGACGTGACGTGAAGTAGACAGAACCACTGCTCTAGAAATATGTTGCGCAGTAGCAAGGATGCATCCACGGTGACCTGAAGTCGCGATAGACGTCGACGGGAACTTCGACACTGTGCGACTGATCAAGCTCGGGAGTGTCGGCAGATTCCAAATGTGCTTCTCGAGGCGACGTGCCGGTAAGTTCAGCCAGGCTGCTGAACCATGACCTGTCACAAGAGGCGGTGCATTCTTCTAGCTCGGCATGGCCGCAGCGAAGTTCGAGTTTGATTTGTGTGGCTTTGCCAGTGCAAGGCTGAATGAATACAGTTGTTTCAACCGCGAAGCTACAGTACAGCACGCATCAGTATGCTATCGTCCACTACCTGGCCGGTAGGCAACAGCATCAGTCAATAGCACGCCTCAGAAGTCTAATTTTGCAGAGCTGCGCTCCTGGAGTACACCTCCACAACAGTCCTCAACTGGTCCCACTCCTGCCCGGGCCAAATGCGGCCACTCTGCACGGTTGCAGGCCATACGGGCTTCAACTGTGGTAGCTGGTAGCAAAACATTAAACACGACGTTCAAGCGGTCTGCTGAAACCTTGCCAATTGCAAGCTTGCTGGCATTGTGCTCATCGGGGTCCTCGTTCACGAAGACCTCTTCAGCCAGCTCTGCTGCGACGTGGCCTTTGTCACATGGCGAATGGCAGGCAATGATGAAGAGCTGAAGCTGCGCACCCTGTCCCTTCGTTCAGCTCACTGAAGGAACTTCACACACACGAAACATGAATGAGACTATCGTCGTCACCCGCTTCTTCGAACACCCAAAGAGACGATGCCAAGGCTCTGAAAGCCGACAGGTTTCTCAAAGCAGCCAATATCTGCTCCTTGTCTTGACAAAGCAGCGCTAGCATGGCTGATGCGGCACTGGACGTTGTACTTTGGCAGGGGATGTACTAGACCCGAAGTTGCACAATGCTCGCAAAGGGTCGGCGACGGCCATGCTGTCAGAGTTGTCTTCATCGCCGGTCTGGACAAGCGCTTTCATTCAACAAGAGACCCGAGCGCCGCTTCAGCACCTCCACGCTTCAACGACAGCTCGCCTCGAAATGGGTATTTCGTAGATCGGCTTCTGATCCTGCGATGATGTGCAACTGTGAAGGGAAAGGTTGGCACTTGCCGCACTTGCCAAAGTGCTGCGTCCTATGCTGCTGCGTCTCGAACCTCTCCTGCAAAGTCAGCTGTAGTGAGGGCATCTTGGTCAACGGAAGTGCGATGAGCCCCTGGACTTCGCACCGTAAAGACCGATTCTCTGAGGCCACGGGTGGCAATCCACTGCAGCTGTGAGAAGATCTGGCCTGTTGCCGTGGCCAGCCGAGCCAACACTGGCAACAGATGCCCGCTTGGCCGGACCATCGCCACCATGACCTTGCAAGACTATACAGCTGCCACGTGACCTCATCCTCCAAAGCATTCGGCCCGAGCCTGTCTGGGACCTGCGGCGTAACTGCGACAATCTCCGCTTGCGTTCCGCGAGTTCAGCCTCTGCGCCTGCCAAGAGAAGTCAGCGATTCCAACCAAAACTGGACATGCTCTCCTACACTGGCAACACTGGCAGCCTGCCATACGCTCATGATACAACTACACGAAACTATGCCTGGAGGGTTCGTGTATTGGTGTTCAATACAGTAGTCTCCACGCAGCCACAGCAGAAGGTGCTACCAATATTGGCTTCATATAACTGCTCCCTCCGATGAACAGTGATAAAAACCGTTTTACATGGGAAGCCTTCCGTATACCATAAGCAACATGCAGGTCCTGGATCATACTCCACATCCAGCCCGTCCAAGGATTGAAGGCTGGCTCTGTTCGCAGCAACTGGGCAGCAGCACATCTTATAGGTTATTCGCCGTCGTCATATAGGATGCACTGTTTGCAAGCAACATATTGTGAGTAATTCCGTATATAGTTTAGACCATAATCTATATTCTGCATTTATGGTATTGAAGATTAGATGTTCAGTTTTATCTAGTATATGATATAAAACTATACAGTCTATTACAGCATCTGTCGGATGTATATATATATATATACCGATCTATATATATATACACACACATAGAGTAACCATTTCTTGTAAGAATATTATATACCTCTATATATATATATATATATGCACATTTAATTATATGATTATGTTATACAGTATGGTCTACTATGTATTATGTACGATCAAACACGCTGTATTCTACATTGTATGCAGCTGTTGCCCATTGTCTACATCATGCAGCCCTGTTGCAGAGCCGACATGCTCCCACTCCAAGGCACCGACCGGTCGCTCTGCCCATGGCTGCTGCCTTCAAACGAAAGTACTGGCTTGCCCAGGGCCGCAGGGCATGGCTTCAAGCTGATCAGCCCCCTGCAACCTGCGGCCGAAGAGAAGGAATGGATCACAAGAACTTGCGCCTCATCGGGAAGGCAGTGGTGCCAAAGAGTAGTCAGCAGCAACCTGCTCAAAGTCCAACATCTTCCGTGCCCGGGAAAGACACAGGTCCGTTTCCTATCGAGCAAGATTTGGCAAAGTGTGGAAGTGACCTTGCTGCATTGTTTTCCTGGTGTGGTGGGCCCTTTGGGGAAATTACGACCTCAGGCTCGCATTGTTCGGCAAACAAAAGCACATTGCCCCAGTAGCTTGCCGCAACACATGAGCCTTTAAATGTCGCCCGCCCTAGTAACAGTCACCGTCACCACAAACAGAAGCACAACAAAAAGCACCAGTGCTGCTTCTGGTGCTAAACTTTGTGCTCAGGATTCAGCTTTTTCTGGTGTTACACTTGGTGCTTATTTTTAGAGTAGTTACAAATTCAAGCCCAATAATTCGCCTCATGAACTCAGACTTGCAGTCTTGACGTTCGGCAAATTCTGTGCTCGTGGTTGTTTTTTTTTTGTGCTACATTTTGTGCTCACAATTTGTTTTTTTTCTGGTGCTAAAGGTTGCTATAGATTTAATCCACTGGGCCTTCAAATCCTGGTGCTCGTTCTGCCCGTGCGACATAAGGAACCTTTTTTTAACTGTTAGGGGGGGAGCAGCATGCTAACATGAGCCTGTAAACTGCAATTTGGACATACTATAGTCTATAGTAGTGCCACCACTTGTACTCCACCGACAACTTGGCGCATAGCACGATCATCGCGAACGCAGAAGGCCAAATCCAGGCAACTCCGGAAAATGACCATCAATGGCCAATGTCCAGTGGGCGAACGGCCAACGTCCCGCTGCTCCGACGGATACAAGGGCCCCGACACTAGAGCATACGGCACCCTTCCGCAACCCTACGACCGAAAATTGATCAAGCCTGCAGATCCTGCAACAAAGAAGCGCCTGTGCTGTGATCAGGAATTGTCTTAGATCGCACTAGTTCTCGATAATCAAGAGGCAACACACTCCCAGCGACATCTGTGGATGAAGGCCCCGCCTCAGACCGCCTCCATCAACACATGTGGTCGCAGCTTGCTGATCTCGGCTCGGGCAAACTTCAGGAACGGCCGGTGAAGAGTGGCAAGTTCCAGTAATCATCTCTCTATCGTATGTGCTTGCGTGCTTCGACTTTCACAAGCTCTCTGCCCTGCTTGGGCTGAGGAACTCAACGGAGCCGATAGAAGATTGCGCAGCAGGCCGCCGCAGCATCTGCAAACCTTGCGCCCCGACGAGACTTCTGCTTGAAAACTTCCTTGCATGGACAACTTGCCAACAGCACAAAATGACGGTCATAGTGGTGCAGGCGGTGTAAGTCGCGCAAGTGGTGCACCCGGTGCAAGTGATGCAAGATTACCAAGATTATGCATCATCTTGCCACAACCAAAATGACCAAACTAACCTAAATGACGCGACACGTTAGCGGTTCTCGATTCCCCGCACAATGCAACAGCACAAGTCCCAAACTGATGCTTGTGGCCTCGTGGTGCATTCGGTGCAATCGCAGGGCCTGAGTCTATCAGGTATACCGGTCAATGCTACTGTCTGATCTGCCCACCTTACCCATGTGTCCTGCAGATGCGCCGGGCCGTTTTGCATAGCATTGCACTGAAACCATTGAGCTATACCGCGAAAGCAAGGCCTGCAAAGCACGCACCGTTGCGTCTGTACCTTGGTCAATAGATTTGTCACCACTTTCGTGTCGAGCAAGGCACAGTCCGCATGGTTCAAAGCCGTTCACTTTCCGGTTCAACGCCCGTTTAGTCGTTCAGAGTTCAGTTGACATGTTGGCACAAGTTAAGTTAGCACACCTGCTACAGCAGAAACTGTGCATGCATTGCTGTTCCATCGGTGCGACATTCCCAACGGCCAGGAATCAGCTTTACATTGACGAAGATGTTCGAACTTCCGGCATGTTAGGCTCCGGGGTAGGCAAGGCGGCATTCTAGGACCTGGGATAGGACTATGCGCGGAAGGACGAACTGAATTGGGTGTTCCGAGAAACATTCGCAGCCCAAGCTGGGTGATGTCCTCAAAAAAATTCAATTCACAACCCCGGAAGAATCGACTTCCTAAGAAATCATGCCCAAACGCTCGGCTGGCAAGCAGAATCCCAACGCGCTCTGAGTTGTGTCAAGACTCGGTTGAGCTGCTCGGCATAGCCGGACAGTGCTGACAGGGTCCTTAGCTCTGCCTAGCTCTGCAGCTCACAACTTCGGTCGTTGTCACAAAACCATTTCGTCTGCCAGGTTCGAAGACTCGGGCTGGAGCAATGAGACATGTCAGATCGGCACATGTGAGCAAACCACTGCGTGAGCCAGGATGCCCGGCCTAGGCATGCTTCCTGTGTCTTTTAGGCGCTTGCCGGAGCATGCTTGTCCTGCAAGGATCCAACGGCCCGAGACCCAAATCAGCCAGCCAGCCCCAGCTCCCAGAAGCTTGCCCTTATGCTGCCGAAAGGAAGCTACTGATGGCAGCATAGACAACATCTTCGTAGCTAATGTCTCCTCAACTGACGGCCACCAAGACACCACAGAAGGTTCATACTGGCGCCCATGGCATCCCTTGGTTTCGTAGTCGCATGATTGCACTCGTCACCGTAGCAATCCAAGAATAGTCAGTGAGACACCGGCGCCTAGTGGCCTGAGTACAACCTAGTTCCAAAGCCTTGAATTGCACAGCTCTGGCCTGCAAGCCTGTTCAAGAACAAGACTCTGTCAAAGAATCGCCTCTACTGACATGCAGGAACCTGAAGACATTCCATGGTTCAGACACCTGACACGAACTTTCTGAGTGCGAACTGCTCTGTTCGGCATTCTGCTGTGGTTAATCCACCTACGACCATCTCAGATCTTTGCATCACCTCAGCCAGTCTCAGCGCGTCAACAACGAGACACCAGATCTCCAGTCACCGACAGAAGCTTGATCCCCTTCCTAACATCGGTTACCAGAGTTGCTCACTCGATTGCATTACGACATGTCGGCTTGCTTTGCCTCCGTCTGATGACGGCATCACCGCAAGACACACAACATGTCCCTGTTTCCCGGCATCTTGGGCTCAAGGATCGAAGCATAACCGCACGTTACCTTTTGCGCTGGGCTTGGCGGCACGACCTCTGCACCGGTGCCCACGCAGCCCACGCAGTGGTAAGTCACTTCTAGATTGAGGATTCTTCACCTGCTCATTACGACATGCAGGCAGGGCTCTTCTTTCAGACAGCAGTGCTCTGTCTCTTTCTTTCGCCAGGGCTAGGGACAAGAGGGGCAAGCCCCCCTCGCCCGCGCGCGTTAGCGCCCCCGACATGTGGGGAGCGAGAGGTGAGATCTGCATGCACCACAGAGGCAGAAGCGGCTTGCCAAAGAAAGATGCGCAGTCAGTTAAGAAAAGCAGTAAGAAAAGGTCTTCACAGTGCGCCGCGATTGCACATTGCTGGCATGGTTCAGGCACCGGGAGGGCATGCCATCCCGTCTCTTTCAGCTGAGCTGTCAACATGGAAACATAGTAAAAACCCCAAAGCACAGTAGGGCCAAACTTCGCCGAAAGAGGAAGGGGTGTCCCCTGTCTGTCATTGTAGACATGCCGATCATGCGCTCTAGGGCTCCTTCATTCTGTCCAGTTGGGCACTGTCTCTCTCTCTCTCTCTCTCTCCATCCCCCCCTCTCTCTCACACGCACACTTGCTCTCGCTGGCCAGCCAAGTCTCGCATTGTCCACGTGCTGGTCCACTGCCTAGCCGAAGGCTCAAGCCACAGACATTTTACTTGTGGAAGCGCGAAGCCTGGCATAATCCCAGGCCTCGAATATCAGATTGATGATGTCATGCTTTCTGACTATCTCGTAGGCCGCCTGTGCTGCACCATGCTATGGTACAAAGAGTTGCGAAGCTGCCGCTTCGAACTGATGTGCATCCGGCCTGGGCAGGCAGGAGATCCTTCAGCGCCTCAAGAAAGACAGTCTCAGGGTCTGTGAAGCGAACTCATTTCAGTCCAAGCTGCTCTTGCAGTGCCGGAGACCACCGTTGCATCGTCCTCACACTCGACCATGTAATGATACAATTTTGGCACGATTTTGCACACCTTGCCACACACGTCGCTTTGGGGAAGACTTTTCAGAACTGCCGTACGACTCGTCACCTCACGGCATGGTGCCATACCAGCGAGAAGTGACAAGCTGAACCGCAACCATACCTTGATGGCCCTTATCTCAGCTCGTTAGCGGCTTCTGGGCTCCAACTGAGCTCCACATGACGATACTACAAGGCTACCTCCAAAATACCCCCTCCCCCCGACTCTCCACAGCTCTCGACGAGGCACACAACAGAGGCTGCAAGAAGCGCTAAGGGAGAACGCACGTAAATCTTCATCTTCAAGCATCAAAGCAACCGAAGAATACCGAAGACATGTGGTGCACTCCGACACGGGCAAGAAAACTGCGGTAACGCTGGGTCAGCTAGAGGTTCGAGGTGCTCTTCGCTGCAGGGCTTTAGAGTCCTTGCAGTCGGAAAGAAGCGATAGCAGGTACTCGATGCAGCCAACCTCCACCACTGCCTGCCGTCATTATGCTGGAGACCTTTTGAATGGCAAAAGGATATCGTCTGCACTGCGCCGGCCATGATGTGTTTGAGCGCATGATGGGTATGTATGTCAGGGCGCACTGGCACACACGCGCCCGCGGGCCGCCCGGCACTTTGCGTTCCTACTTCTACACAAAACTGGCCCGCGCAACTCTGGGATTTGTCGTGTGACAGATAGGCGCATCTCGGTGAGCAAATCCGGTGACGACTACGAGGTCGGGCTAGGATGGACCATGTCTCTCCAAAAACATTGGTCAAAAACTAAACCGCTGCAAGATGCTGTGCGCAGAAGGATGAGAAGGCAAGTCAGGTGGAGCACCGATTGATTGTGCATTTCATGAAAAAGAACCAAGCCAAGCACCATGCGAAGTAGAGTGCTGCAGACTAAGCCCTGAAATGGCCTCGCGGATGCGAAGCTTCGTCTTGGCCAAATTGCTGAGAAAGGCTGCGCCTGCATCACGCAACGGTGGCTTGGCACCAAGCTGTGGGCACCGGATTTCTTGGAGTCTCAAGCTTTTAAGTTGTCTCCTCAGCAGGAAAACTCACGGGTAGGCTCTCCCTCTACAAAAACAAGTTGTAGGTGTGGTCTAAGTCAAGGCAACTCCACCGACCTGCTGCCTGGACGCGCGACTGGTTTTTGTATGCCTGCGAAGGCTGACAGGCGGAGCTCCGACTCGCAATTTCCAAGAGCTCATTGTCATCCAATCAGCTACCACTCTACCGCAGAGCGATTGCCGAAGGTGCTCCGGCCTTCATGTACTGCAGAGACCTTGCCGCAGCCTGCGGAGCACAACCAGACCAGGACGCGACGTTTGTGCATGCTGATTGTAAGTCTACACTCTACACAACATCTGTTGAAGGCCATTGTGGTTGTGCACAACAGGTTGAGCCGGCTGAGCCTGCTCCCTGTAGAGCAACAGCGACACTTCCTCATTAAGCGATACGGCAGCCAGCAGATAGAACATGTTCGCCGCAAAGCCTGTGAAGCAGGTCACGATTCAGACTGAGCTCGGTCAGAGTTTGACAGTGTTCTGGCGGCCTGCATTGCTCTCGGACCTCTCAGCGGCCAAATGGCCAATAATCGTGAGGCACTTGTGGCATTCCCTGGGCTGCAGGCTGAAACTTGTGCCCCCGACCCCCAAAACTAATCATCAGTCAGCAGCCCTGCGGTCCAGGTCCCCACCGCATCTATGCCAATGCAGGCATGAGTCATCCCCACTTCCAGCTTTCGATTCAAGTGATATTCATCCTGGCTTTTTTCGTGGTCGACTGCACAGAAGCCGGCAACTGCAAAGGCCAACTTATCACACCGCTTTTGAAGTCTCCTTCTCGAGCTTCTCATGGACTTCCAAAGTAAGGTTCAGCAGAACTCCTGCAGCGGCCTCATTCACGGGCCGAAGAAGATAGGCTGGAAGGGCATGCTACCAGCACTGAGCACCTGCCTCAATAGCGGTCGAATACTCGTGGAATTTTCTCAAAGCCTTGTAGAGCCATGTCAGAGAAGTAACAGCAAACGCAGAATCCACAGCCGGAAAGCCCAAAAAAGTAGAAAAGCTGGCACCAAAAGAGCAGGCAAAGGCCGCATTCTGACTTGTCATAACTTGCTGAAGCTCGTTTTCGGTGTCAAAGCACACTGACGACTTTACGAATGATCTGCGCATCCATCAGATCAATGCGTATCCTCAGGTCAGTCGGGTTGCCACTCCGACCCGGAAACAGCGCACGAAAGCAGTCGCTGCTGCATGAGTCTTGCCGAGCCACTGCGAGCCCGGAGCATCGCTCATCAACTGCCATTGTGAGATCAAGTTCTCCTTCTCAGCGGCACCTCTGCAACACGCGAGTTCGTCAAGCAATCCGGGCTTCACTTTCTCCAATCCTCCCCGACATCTGCACCTTTAACTAAGCAACCTGTCATCAGCACTTGCGTATGGACACGCTGCACACGGGTAAGACTGCGCTGAGAGGCTCATCGGATTATCGTCGTCCTCCTGCTCCTCACACGGATGCAAACTCATTGCCACATGGAGCCGCAGGAATCCAAAGGAAAGCCTTGACCATTTTCGCTCCTCGAGCTCTTGTGCCATTATGGCGGCCAGGTTCTGGTCCTTCAGATCCTGCACTGAGCGCAGCTTCAAGATGGGGTGCATCGCCAACTGCACAGATCGCCGTTCGTTCGTGCGGCCAGCACAGCTTCCACGTTTGCACGCGCACTTGCCAGGCGAAACTGGGGTATGTCATCCATAAGACCAACATTCAGTTTAGAAAGCGCAGCCACCTGGGCAGCCACGCACGTGGCCGCGTCTTGCTCTCTTCCCACAGCTTTCAAAACCATCTTTTGACATGCAAGTCCTTCAGCTTTGTGTGGCTGAGTGCCGCTGCCAAGGTCCGGAATGCCAGCAGCAAAGTTCCATCCTGGTATTTGGTCCCAAAGCAGCCGCTTTAGCGCTCCCTGCTCCCAGCTTCTACAACTTGCAAGCTTTAGGCTGCTGCCGCTTGGTTGCAAGCCTTGCTGGATTGCTTTGCCTGCTCAGGCGCAGACGGACGGAAGCCGGTCCACCACTTTGAGCACCTGCACGCAACTCGCCGGACCAGACTGCTGTCGAGATCTGGAAAGATGAACATCGAAGCCTCCAAATGCCCGCCGCGAAGACCAAACGGTGTTAAGGCCTGTCACAGTGCAACTTGCGAGGCTTTACATTCCAGCTCCGGCATGCATAGGGGAGGCTGGGGGAGAGTCAGGCCTCCGGAATGATGAGGATGCTTGCCAGCGCCTGCAAGGCGACTGTAGGTCAACTGCTTGAACATCGAATTTACGACTGATGACCTGGACATCAGTTGGCCAGGACCGAATCTGGATTTATAATGGGACGAACTCACAGGCCTGTAGAATCTGCTGCGTGATGTCCATTTTGTCCCCGGTGAGCTTTAAGGCTTTCCTGTGCAAGTGCAACAACATCACGACGGACGGCCCACGAGGAACACCTTTCCGGTCCTATGGAGCATATGGAGTTAGGCTACTTTGCGGTCGAAGCAGCACGAGCCAGGTGATCGCCCCGTTCTGGCTTGCTTGCAAGGCAGCTGGCGGAGCACGGTCGCCTTGGCAAAAGCTTTGCCATAATATGATGATAGCTTGATAGCATGGGGCACATGCTAACATGCACGCAGAAGTATAACTCAAGAGCAATTAGTTTGTATATCTGTGCCAGGGGGCACATTGCAGTCAGCCCTGCGACTGCCTGCAGGCAAACTTGGACGTCCCTGTAGAATCTTTCAAGCGCCTGGCAGGAATGAGAGCCAAGCCAGCTTCTCAGCTGGTGAGCGCCAAAACTGCTCCTACACCAGTACGCTGACCAGAACAATGGCGATGTCATGCGTGCGTTTCACGGAAGCCGACATCCGAGCAACCGCTTGGGCCACAAGCAGTTGCTTACAGCACGCCTCGCACAAGCACTGGATGACCCCAGACTGCAGAAGCTTGAGTTTGTGTCTTCCGGTATGGCCATATGCCAGATTGCGAAGCACCTGAGGCAGCGTGCAGAATGACAGAATCTGCTGCGCCGTGTTCCGGGAAAAGCCCAACCACGAGAAGCGCGAGACCGGGCAGGTTGAAGCCAGGTAGCGCCGCAGCCCTGTTCCTGTAGCTGTGCATGTTGCGGCTGGCAGTGGCGTCCAAGAATAGCCTCAAAGGAGCCATCAAGCAATGGTCATCAGACTCGCTTCGTTATCGGGGTCAATCCTTCTGTGTCCTTCTTCATAGCCCCGTCGTTCCCCTTCCCCCTCAGGGCGTGACCAGGACCTTCTCGACACCTTCGTTGTCCATAAACCTTGGGCAGCGCAATCCCTGCGAGATTGCTGGAACGGGACAACTGTCGTCACACAGAAGCCGGCCAATTCGTGGAGGCAGAGGGCTTTACCCAATATGTAAACCATCTCAAACTGGACCTCCACACTCGGAAGCCCTACACTGAAGCCTGGCGATACAAAGAGGCCAGCGACACAGCGTCAGCACTACTTACGCCGACCAGGGAAAACGAAAGCAACGGCCAACAGAATCCTTGAACACTGATGTCTCCACGACCGGGTGTTCTGGGAATTCAACCAGATATGCTAAGGCCCCCCACCGCTGCTGGTTAATTTTGGAGAAAGTCCTTAACTACTCCAAGGTCATGAATCACGCGGCTCACGCCAAAGGAGGTGCATGAAGCGGTGCAGCCAGCTTGCATGTTCCAGAGAAACCTCACTGCTTGAAGATGGAACTCCTGCATCAGCTCTGGCTCGGCTGCACTTCTGCGTGGGTGTAACTGTGATGCGATGTTTGCTCGTCAGAACAATAGATCATGCCATGTTGCGTACAGAGCTTCATTTTCGCAGCTTGACCACAGGGCCAAGCATTCACCGCCATGCACCATGCACAGGCACGGATCTTTTGGCAGTCGGTCAGCCTCTGCATCAACTGTGCCGATGGACTCCAGCACGATCTCCTCAGCCACCCCGGTTTGAAGATGCTTGAAGAATGTCGCAATGTTCGCTTGGAACTTGACAACGCGGAATGGAATCAAGAGCCGACCATGGGGAGGCCATAGGCAGACAAAAACATTCACCACTGCAACAACTCATGAGGAGGGAACCGGTGCCCTGTTTTCAATCCAGGGGCAATGCCGCCCATTGAACCGATCAGACGCTCGATGTCGGTGTCCTTCAGCCATGTGGAACTATTCCGAGGTTCCCTTCTGTTGGTGATATCGCAACCTGCAATTTACACTCGCCGTGCCGCTCCTGGGCAAAGTTCGCCAATGTGGCGGCAGTGCTTGTTGCGATGGACACAGATGGCGCCGAGACAGCACCTTCAGCCTCAGGGCAGTACATGGACCTGGTCATGCGTGGTGTGCGACAATTTGGATCAAACGGTATCGAATTGTGGTCCATCCAAGCTTCGACTGCTGTGTTGGCGGACGAGCGCCTCCGCACCTGGACGAACGGTGTGGTAACGTAGTACACACAATTGGGCTTGAGGTGTCAAGTTTGCCCCCGCAGAAAACTTCCACTGCAAAGTCACGGCCGCAAGCGGTCAAGCTCTGCCAGCCTGAAGCAAGTCAAGCATATTCTGAATCATTGCCGGCGGAACCTGGCACCACAGACAACGGTAGGGGAGCGCCCAGGCTGGCTTCAAATATTTGGATCATCTGGACTGTCAGATTCCTGCTGGAGTTTGCATCGCCCGCGCCTTTTCGTGTGCCTTTCCCAGCCTTAGTCTGCTCATCTCTCATGTGAACCCCTCTTCAAGGGGTTACTTCGAGCAGGCAGCGACAAGTCCAGTTCTTGGTCGTCCGTTGGGACACTTGGCAGGTCCGAGCCGGAGCCGGAACCTCGGAGAGAGAAGCCGCAGTTTTCCACAGGAGGAGACGCGAGATGCAGAACCGAGGCACGGGGGACAGACTTGCCGGCCGCATCTTGCCGCGGAAAGCCGCTGGCAAGGGAGCTTTGCTCGGACTCTAGCTCCTGTCACTATGACGGCAAGGGCAAGGGCGACGGAGAACGAGTTGAGCCGTCCTCTGAGTCACTCGGTGGCTTCGTTGCCTCAGGCGAGGGGAGCTCTGCAGCCTGGCAATTCTCCGGTAAGTCTTGTAACAGCCTCGCAACCAGCTGGTCAGGACAGGGCGTCGCAAACAAAGCGATCGACCTCCTCGTCGGATTGGTCAAGCAAATCAGTGGTGCCAGTAGCCAGCCGCATCGTCGCTGTCGGCCCGTAGTCCCCGCCGTCTGCAGCAGCTACAAACACCCCAGGATGTGCGCCACGTGCTCGCGACTTACATAGCAAGTTTCTGGCAGCGACGAATTGCATCACATGCAACGGCACACATCAGCTTGCAGGCCTCCAGCAGCGTCCATCGGCAGAGCTTCCTGCCCGCCAGGCAGGTCAAGCTACAGAACCCCAGCAGCCAAGTCAACAGTCGCAGCAGAAGCCACTGCAACTAGGAATGGATGCCAAGCATGCTCCCTGTAACTGCAAGGGTTCACAACCGCACCTGCTGCCGACAGAGAGCCCAAGGCGGCAGTGAAAGGGGCACGAACAATAACAATATGGGGTGTCAAGCAATCTTGAATAGCCTCATGGCTCCGAGCACCGGTGGCTCCCCGAGCTCACTTCTCATGTCTGTGTCTCCTTCGCAGCTCGAAGAACAGCAAAGTTGCCCATGGCCTTCAGGCAGGCAAGTGAAGTGCAGGTAAGATGATGGAGCAGATTCTGGCATTGATCTTTTCGTCGTGATGCCAATCAATGGAAGCCACATATCATAAGATTGGCCAAGTCATGCATCCAAGAAGCCCCCAAAGCCTGTTGCGTGGTGCGCGAATCTCGATCCTGCATGGCATCACGGCAAGGACTGCAAAGCTTTGGCTGTTTACGTCCTGCAGAGCTCGTTGCGAAGCGATGGCACACAGCTCCAACCAGCTCGCGGGCTGGGAAAAAACTTCTCCGCCTTCAATGCAGTGTCTCTCCGATACCATAGATAAACCAAACACCACTTACACGACTGCCATGTTCTTTTTGACCATCTTATCATACAAGGTTTTTCGATTCCACCTTCCGCGTGGGAAGGCTACAACAACATCGGCGGAATGAAAAGGTAAGTCTTTTAACTGCAATGTTTGATGAGCTCGGTCTTTGAATGTTGCATCGAAGCGGAAAATTCGGGTCGGCCCGAGAACTTCACCCGCTCCGCAGCGTTTAAACTTTAAAGGGCCACCTCCACCCCCCCTCCTTATTGGAACCGCGGAAAGCGACCAACCCCCCCCCCCCTCTCCCCCGTGCCAACGCTCTGAAATTGCCATTTGGCCTGATGTAAAGACTTTTTTCACATCTGTTCACCCGTGACGGAACCGAGGCACACAGTCCAAGCCGTTTGCAATAAAGTGCTGCTGCTTGTCTGTCAGACAGGTGCGTCTCAAAGACCTTACGATGTTTCAGTCACGCCGCTCCTTCGAACACTCACCCTAATAACTTACTCGATAGTTGTCCATCTAGTCTGAAGACTCTCTCCATGTTCGGAGGTTCTCAGGGGCGTTTGAGTTTCTGGCCTTCGTAGCTTTGCCCCGCTTGACTTGAAGTTCAGAAAAGTCTGAGATGCCAAGTTGCTTTGTCCCACTTGCGCGGCCATGTTCTGCAATGCAGCCTCCGCCGCATAGCGGAAAAGAGTGGATCACAGGAAACATGCCACAGTGCCAAAGATCTTTGCTGGGACTTTGGCGAGGATGTGGCGCCGAACCTGAGGTCCCCCGAGATTGTCATCCAGTTCTTCCTGCCAAGGCATCTAAAGTCAACGAGGAACAGTTCTGCAACAAGAACTAACATACAGCAAGGCAGAGCAACACAATCAACCTCTGCCAGCTGAAGGAAGCCCGCGCTGGCCAAAGGCACCACACCTGTAGCACTGGCCACTCAAACCAACGCTCCTCTGAAGTGGTGCAATAGGCGAAACTGCGTTATACACAACAGTTGGATTGATTCGGCCAAGCCACCGTCCGAACCTGCAAGGACAGGACAGCGCATCGCGAAAGCATGTCAGACAAGAGTTGGGGGCAACCAGACATTCTGAGCATCGTTTTGTCAGATCCGACCATGGTGGCCTTCTGAAAGGTTGCGCAGGAATGCCGCGACAGAGCGACTGGGCCCCGAATCGCGCCCACGGAACAGCGCGAGAGCCTGGGAGAACACGCACAAAATGGGACGAGGCAACGGGCTCTGCATCTGCAGTTGGAGAACCAAACGGTTGATCGAGCCACAAACCGCTCGTTTCAAAAGGATAGGGCATGCGCTACGTCTTCCGGTCAGAACATCGCAGAAGCATAAGCCCAGCACTTCGACACCGACCTGGCACAAATGATCGCGGCAGCGACTTAAGCGTCCTTCCATCGACTCGCATGCACTGCTTTTGTAGCTTCGAAACAGCTTTGCCTGCTCCCCGCCGAGGGCCAGAATCTGCTGTCGTCTGTCAGAGGAGTGCGCGGCAATGTTCCGCAGTGATGCCTGAGGTTACAGATACACTCCAGCAGTCGCAGAAGTGCATCTCGATATTCCTTCCCCAGCGGCGAAAGCATGATCGGCCAATCGCAAAGCAGCATTGCCGACTTCCTTGTCACCTCGAGCTATATCAGGCGTTCGACTGTGTTGTGGCTGTTTCAGGACAGAGAATCGTGCGCCGGTAGCGGGCTGACACTTGGGATCACTCGGGGCACATTGGCTGGAGCCGTCCGACCAGTCCTAACATCGCGAAGCGAACTCGTGCACCGGCCACCTCGTGATGATGGCTTCAGTTGTCCTGGACCATGGGAGAGAGAGAGAGGAAAAAAAAAAAGAGAGAGCGAGAGCGAGAGCGAGAGCGAGAGCGAGAGCGAGGGAGCGCGGGAGCGAGGGACGGAGGGCCAGAGGGACGGAGGGAGGGAGACAGGGAAGGAGGGAGAACGAACCCCATGAATGTGCTATAAGACGTCTTTGGTGCCACTTGGAGGGTCCAATTCACTACTAAAAACTGCTGCTGGCTGCTGCACTGCTGCCTGCTTCTGAATCCACGAAATCATCGTCCCCTTGTTGGTCGTCTGCTTGTCCCCTGCGGCGACAGCCTGACACTCGCCGGACCAACTGTAGGTGGCCAGTCACCACGATGGCGCATAATGCATCACCACACCAGGGGAAAAGCTCCCAAATGCAGCCATATGGCACTTGCTGCAACACCATCGCCTTCGCGCAGCAGGCAGCGGCAACTTTTCAATTGCAAAATACATCCCTGTTTTCCGATTTTGCTTGTTAGGCATTCCCTGGTTGAACTGCACCGCTCATTCTTTTGAAATGTGGCGCACTGGTAGGTTTATATCCAAGTTGACAAGGCCCAACCCAACTCCAGACGCTTACGCTTCATATGTTGATCTGCCAGCCCTACTAAAGATTCCCCCATAGCAGGTCAGTCAGAGTCTCCAGCCTACTTTCTCGGTAAGCTGTGGTGTGACGTGAGCGCTGCAGCAAGGGGTTCCAAACTTTGCTGAGGCCATCACCGCTGAAGCCTCTCGCCAGATTGCCCAGAGCGAGCGGAAGCGTCACCACGCGACGAGGCGTCACCACGCGACGAGGCATCACCTCTCGCAGATGCTTCGCCGCCACGGGCAGAAGCTGCTCCTTTACCTCGTGGGGCATGGCTGGGATAGTTGCTAGTTGCTGTACCGACATAGCACCGGGATGAGGAAGACAGCTTAACGCAGTCTACATTCTACATCAGTCTACATTGACACGTTAGGGACTCGACTGTGCTCATGTTCCAGCATTACTACCACCAGAAGTAGATTGCTTGGGGGCGAGGATACCAGATGGACTGAATATGCCGCCAATATCCGCCAATTACAAAGCCTCTAATTCAGACTAAAGCAGGCACAGAAACGCTCGCGGTTCCAAATCGAAAACATGAAGACTGCTTCGTTAACACGTCGGTCATGCATCATATGCGCTCATATCAGCCATCTTCTTTTTCGGGGGGTTGTTCAGCAAAATAAGGGACGAGACGCACAGTTTTCGACTAGTTTCGGGTTCGCCACTGTCCCAGCAGCCATCAATAAACCAGAAAAACTGTAAAATGCTTAGTGCTTCAGGGGGGGTCATGGAGGAGCGGTGGGGGGCCTCGGAATGATTGATACTTATTCCAGGGGGGGCGGGAGAGTCGAACTATGAGCCGCAACCCGGGTCCGAACTTGGGCCTCCAAAGACCCGGGGGAGGGGGAGAGTTGGGCTTGCTGTATGTTGTGCGTCCTGCGTCTGCCCAGAATTTCGGAGTTGCTACCCCGGTGTCCACTAAGGAAGGGTTTTTGCCCCCGAACCACAAACTTCAGAGAACCCTAAGCCCAGCTCAGAAACCCTGAACCCGGCAACCTTGAACCCAGAAACACAAAAACAGAAACAATACACCCTCTAACTCTAAGCCCAGAAACCCTTAACCCAGAAACCCGAAACTAAGAAACCCGAAACCCAGAAACTGAGAAACCCTGCTGAACGCCTAAGCCGAGAAACCCTGACCCAGAAACCCAAAAACCCTGAACCCACAAAACCCTAAACTAAGAAACCCAGAAACCCTAAACCCCCAAGGCCCAAACCCAGGAACTCTAAACTCAGAAACCCCCAACCCAGAAACCGGATTGAATGAGAAACCCAAACCCCAAAACCACGAACCTCTAAGCCCAGAAAGCCTGAACGCGGAAACCCTAAACCCAGAAACCCTGAACCCGGGAAAACTTTTGCATCCAGGTCATTGACACTAGTCACTAGTCGGGTTGACAGCTCATAAACCCCGAGCCCAGAAACCCTAAACCCAGAAACCCTTTTGCACCCAGGTCTCTGACGTTAGTCGGGTTAACAGCTCATAAACCCCGAGCCTAGAAACCCTAAACCCAGAAACCCGAAACCCAGAAAAGTTCGGACCTGGTTGCCGCTGGGAGGACCCGGGTTGCCAGATCCATGTTTTCGAATATTATTCCGCCTCCCCCCCCCTATGCGTCAAAAGTTGTTATTCCGCGGAACTTATTCCGCTACGCAACGCCCCCCACTCGCCCAAAAACAATTATTCAAGATAGGCCTCATATTGTAAAACTGAACAACCTTAAATCCAAACAAATGTGGTGTCCTAGTTCTTTGTGCGTGCCGCATGCCTTTGGCTTGCTTTTGTTGCTGTTGATGGTGCTGTTGCTGTTGTTGTTGTTGTTGATGATGTTGACGTTGTTGTTGACGCTGTTGTTGTTGTTGTTCTTGTTGTACTGAAACCCGGAAGGTGCCAGCATTGTTTACTTTTCGGTTCAGGTGCGACCTCGCGCGCTTCTTGGATCCTCCCGACCCGTGTCCGGCGGGTCATCCTGAAAGCAAGCTCCATACAAAGGGATGAAAAATCAAAGATGCATATTCTGCATGAACACCAGCACGACTTCTTTAGCCAAACCAACAATCGCAATCAGTCGTGTGCAACTACCAGCTTCTCCTTTGAGGTAGCATGCCGCGCCCGTGCACTCTTTGGAGCGCCACCGCGAGGCGACACCGGCGAGTCCTGCGAAAGTGTCATCCGTCGCCTCTTCGCAGAACTGCTATCACCACCTGTCACGGCCTGCTTGCATATACTCTCGTGTCCTCACCCCGAGCGCTTTCATCACCATTGGCTAAGGCATCCTTGGCTATGGAAACGAGACGGGTCCAGCACTGCACCTGCTGACCGGATGCCGGCCTTGGGGCCACCGTGTCGCCCTCTTGCACTCTTAGGTGCCGTACGAGGAGATGCTGGAGAGTCCTCAAAAGTACCCGGACATTCGGCAATTGTCTGCGCAGCCGTGTAAGCACAACCCCAAAAAACTTAAAGTACAAGGTCCTGACTTCTCGGGCTTGCGTCCTTGGAACGAGCGGTGTCGCCACGTGCTGTGTCCTTCGCTTAAGCGCTTCAAGCATGCATTCGATTGGCATTAGAAACGAATCGCTGTGATTTCCAGAAGTGGTCCTGGCCGTTGCCGAAGTGCCTCCGAGTTTTGGGCGACGCATCCCCACGCGTGCTGTTATCCTTCACAAGCACTGAGGTCGGCTTCGTCTCGTACAATAAAGCAGCACACTATGACACGCACCATGCTTTTTGTGGCAGTGGAAGGCTCAAAGCAAACCTGCACCGCAATTCTCTGAAGCCCGCACCCAACCCCTAGATTCGTCTGACGAGACCGACCGCATCCTGCGCCCCGTGCCGGCCACTCTTCGGCGATGCGCCGCCACGTGCTGAAGTCGGGGCCCGTCGTTGCTCCTCCACGACACAAGTCAGGCGTTGAGGTGAAGGTGCGCGCAACTAGTCAACCGAAGATGCGAAAATCGACAGAACCTGCGAGAAGCTGCGAATGCCCGTATCAGGCCCTGGCACGCCGTGTCACGAATGGCGCGGCGTGCCTTTTGATGCACCCCCGTTTTACACTTTACACAGGCTTGAATAGTGCTCGCCCGGCCAGATTCCCCGCATCACCCCGAACCCCTAAACTCTTTGTCGCAGCTGGGCTCTGCATGAGACGTAAACCCTAAACTGTTAGGGGCTACTTCTGCGCACGCCCAGCATTTTGAGGATTCCAGCAGGTTTAGTTCCAGCAATGTCGAATCGGACGCACACAATGCACTACAGAGCAAAGGAAAGTAATTCCGTAGCAAAAAAGGACAACCAGCCATGAGCGGCGTGAAAAATGTCAGAAGCTCCCAAACCAAATTTGTCAAAACCTGGCCAAAAAAAACTTTATTTATATAGATCCACAGGACCCAACAACTTGCATACATCTCGCAAGACAAATCAAGTGTCGCCAGCAAGTAACAAGAAACCAGTGAAGTTTGGCGAAAACATGGGAAAGCCCACAAATTTGCGCGTGATTTGGAGACATCGAAGACAAAACCGGTTGTAAGCACGCACACGCACTCACGCACATGGCCGCCAAATTGGCAAAAATCTGCGCACGAATCACCAAAATCTGACCTGAAAACGACCAAATTTGCAACAATCTAGCCAGAAGCCCCTACGAACAACAGGGAAATCGGAAAAACTAAATTCGAGCGATCGTCCTCCAAGAGGCTACAACGGTGCAACGCGCAGGATTGGGGCAGCACCGTACTGTTGCTCTGCTGGCCATTCCAAGCTTTAGCAAGCTAAATAAAAGTCCCTTTTTGCATCATCGAACGCTGATCCCCCCCACCCTCCCCTTACCCGACGTGCCGTGTGGCGCAAAACCCTCCCGCTCGTGACATCTGTGCCCCTGCAGCGAGTTCGCAGAAGCATGCGCTCTCATGTGGATCTTGTGCTAGATTCAGAAACTGAGCGCTTGCTTCACGCGGGTAAGAACAAGATTTATCCTTACAGGTTTGAATGGTCGGCATACAATATGTAATATCTGTAAGGCCACTTCAAGGCCGGGCACACAGGGCACGATATCATATCACGACTCCACCGCAAACCGACTTGCTACAAGCACCAGAAGATGTAGTTGCTGCCCGAAACCTTCCCACCCCGAGACGTGGCTCGGGTCCTGCACTTGGCTGCAAGCAAGCATGGTCATGACCAACCTGATGGCTCACGGTCAGGAGGTACTGTCGCGACAACTTGCAAGGATCCTGTCGCTGTTTCTGTTCTCCAAGAATAGCATTTGAGGTGCCTGAGATGCTGCTTCGAAAGGCTTGCGTGCCAAGATGCAGAACCTCAATGCCTCGAAACATGGCCACAGCTTGGGAGCCCCGCTCCTCAGATGTCAGATAGCACTCGAACACATCGACCGATCTGTCTTTGTGCGGGCTGCATTTTCACGGGGCCCGGCAGTCCGCGTAGAATACAACCCTGCTGCAACTGCTGCCCAGGTGTCCGACTGCGTAATGATTCGTAGGGCATGCGTGGCATTCGCGGCAACCTGTTCGGCATCAACAAATGATATTACTCGTGGGTCGCGGAAAGCTCGAGATGTCTGCTGTCATCGTCTCTGCAACTTATCGTCTGAATGCACCGAGTCGACTTCGCTGGGCCCGAACACGTACCGGCGGCGGGCAAGACCGGGAACATCATTCGATACAAAGGGCTGGGCCCAGATCGGATTGATTTGCTATCAAGGACACCTGCCGGGTCCTTTACTTTACTAGGCTACTTTTTGCAACTTTTGCCATGCTTTCTTTGCGGCTTGAAGCAGACACATGGCCCTGACTGGGGTTGGAAAGGGCCAGGCCTGCACATTCTCCGACCCCTCCAATAGAAGCATTGATAGCACGCCATAGATGCGATCCTCCATCGTGGGATGAAGTTGGCTGGACCTGCAGGGCCAGAAGCAAGAATGCCCTGAAACGGGTGAAAAGCCAAGCTTCATCGGCTGAGATGTTGCTTCGACTGCGCTTACATCACAGGGCTTTGTCATCGAACAAGTTTGGAGGCTCTGAGGCCCAAAGCCATGGTACAACGCTCAGCGGTTCTGCAACCAGCATGTAGTTCAGGCATGCAGTACCGGAGCCGTTGCTAGTAAACAAGTCAACTGGGTTGCTGTGACGCTCTGACTTTCTTGGAGGCGGTGCTTCACATGCTGCTGCAGGCAACATACACCAACTCAAGCCCCCGGTGCTGAACCCGAATATGCTGTCCAACCCATATGACTGAGTAGAGGTTGGGCGTCCAAGGAGCAGATCCACCTCTCCGGCTGAGCGGTCTTTGCCGAGCTCCTTCAAAAGTCTCAGATGCCGGAAGATGATGTGAGAGCGACAGACAGAAACCAAGGTAAGCTATCCGACCTACCCTTACACTCGGGACAAGAGTGATCCTCTACGGAGTAAAGAACGCGTAGCCCTACACCGTCTCTTCAAAGTGCATATTTTGGAACTTCTGTGTCCCGGTGGCAGTCCCCACAAGACCAAACGTGCATGTTGACGACTGACGGTATAAGTGCAAAGCCTGCATTGCTATGTATTACACAGCTTGGCAAACCAGATGGCAAACCAGGTGAGGCTTCTGTTTTATGCGGCTCACGCACCCGTGAATTCCTGACTCGGCCCGTCGTGATGACACATGCCACAGTAGTCCATTCCTTTGGACGGACCTTTACGATGCTATACATCGAAGAAGCATGAGAGGGTGATATAGGGTGATCACGGGCCATTTCTTAGTGGAGCTCACAGCTAGTGATCAATTCTGGTCCTTCTTCTGGTGCTCCTCCTCTCGCTCCTCATCATCGTCCTTCATCAGTAAAGAGATGAATCCGCCGTCTGTCTCTTGGCTCATGATGCAAGGTACAGAGCGAAGTTGTTGACAGGTGTGTTGCGTGCACGCATGCCTTGGCGATCACTTTATCCTCCTTCTTCTCCTCGGCCAGCTGTCCCTTAGTGCAGGAAGCGAGGTGTGGGGTGTAGATCCTGTTTGACCAGACTTAACCGAATCCTGGGGACCTCCTGTTGAAGCAAAGGACTGGGATGACACGACATTCACTAGCGGCAAAGAACAGCAGCCTCAAGGCCCCAAGCCGTGGGGCCTGAAAATCATCACCCACTTCAATGAAATGAGCAGTCAAGCTCAAGGTCAGATTTTCTCAGGCAGCGCTCATGTACCAGTTTCGTCCCTCGTGGACTTGTTCAACTAGCTACCTGAGGCCTAAACTGCAGCAGAAACAAGGACAAGTTCCTTGTGGAAGCTCGAGTCTGTTTTTAATTAAAAACAGACTCGAGCTTCCACAAGGAATTCTTGCCATCACTGTTCCGCCTTTCGGTCTTGAAGCCATGATGGCTACTAGTATTCCAGCAGGTACTCGTCGGTTTGTATGGTTACAACAGCTCCCAGTGGGCTTATTTTTGGATGCGTAGTGCTACCCGTAGCTGACCCTAATTTCAATCAGGGTTGTCCGCGTACCTCCCACACCTGCAGCCTCGCCTGAGCATCGCGGCACGAAAAGCCCCCAACTGTGACCCGACTTTGCTCGTTTGATGTGCTCCCTGAGAGGTCTGCAAAAGCCCAACGTTTGTTCAGCACGGGGAGCAGCTTGGCAGATGTATGTTTTAACTGCCATGGCTCCTGCACTACACAGCGTTACTCAGACGATTAGATCTGGATAGGTCTAGCTATCAGTACATGTGAAAATGCATCAACTCAATCCTTATCAAGAGCTCCTGAAGCCCAAGAGTCCAACGCAGGAATATTTACGAGGGCGCCGCGCTCGACACGAAAGCCTCAAGGACTAGCGGAAGGAGCAGAGCGTCGGAAAACCGTGCCAGGTCTGACATGAAACACTCAAGTAAGCGAGATCTCACACCTGGCAAGTGCTCCAGAAATGCGGTGCAAACTTATGACACAGTTCAAAGATGTTGCCGGGAAAGCTGCGTGTTTCGATCGGCTGCGCGGAGACCTTGCCATGGCTGAGAATTCTTGAGTTATGCAAGTTTCTAAGGGCACATGGGGAAGTGCCATGTCACATCGTTACACAGCACTAGAGGAAGCCACAAGCCTGGCTCCCGTCTCCAGACTCCTTAAGCTCTTGTGCATCTCCTGGGCTGTGTACAGCTAACACGTGCTCGAACGGCGCTCGTCACGCAGCATGTTTGCAAACACCCCGTGGCATCGCAATGAATCCCGTGCAGCTCTGCGGGACGGGTTTCGTAGAAGCTGCCGAACAGATCTGGAGAAGAACTCCTGATTTCCAGGAGCATGCAGAAGATTCACGAACGAATCATCAAGTTGTCAATCCCGAGCAAGTTGATTTGAAGACAAGCAGAAGGAATTGGATAGAAACTGCTCCTACGAATTGCTTTCATCGATCTGCTGCTGGGTGACTGGTGCGTACCCGATCCGCCCGCTTTCTCTCACAAGTTGGGGCAAATTAACGTAGTGTCAGTCTGGGCGTCGCATCTGACTGCCCTTCAAACCGCATGAGTTGGAAAGTCCCATGACATCGACGCAACCTTCACGAAGGAAGGGGCCAGTGCAGTCCCGATCCACGCAGCTACACGGTCAGAGCTCGTTCCCTCCCGCAAAGTCTTTGCTTCTGCTTGGTTGCCCCTCCTTGCTGTTCGTTAGCTGCTCTCTCATGTGGGTCAGTCTGGCGGAAAACATATTTCGCAAAGAAGAGCAGATTAAGGTACGAGTGGCTGCTGCGAACAAAATCATCACTGTGCAGGCTCGCCAAGCTTGGGGTACATTGCTGCTGGACTGAAGCTGAGGCGCCCAAATGTTCTTCGGCATCTGCTCGCGACGCTCCGATCGACCCGAGCGGATACCAGTAGCCAGGGCTGCCGACACCTGGCGGCAGGCAGGAATTTGACGTATATATGTGGGTGCTCTTCGTGCTGGTGCATACACGGGCCTTCAAAATGTAGTGTCTGCTCTTGCTCATGGCACTCTGATATTGCCATCGTTGCACTCTACGTGTTGCTTCCGCTTCCCGTCTAGCCGGCTATACTGATACGCGGATAAGCCCAGGGAAACGTAGCCCTCCGGGAGAAGTATATGCACTGTTCAACAAGTTTGTATGGTTTCAATATGTTTCATTCATATAAGTATATGAAGCTGTATGTATGTATGTGTATATATAT
>CAJNDV010031497.1:0-13886 GCA_905221635.1 Symbiodinium sp. CCMP2456 | reverse complement strand
GTAGTAGTAGTAGTAGTTGTAGTCGTAGTCGTAGTCGTAGTCGTAGTCGTAGTCGTAGTAGTAGTAGTAGTAGTAGTAGTAGTAGTAGGTGGGTCGTTGGAAGAACTGTAAAGTGCAGAGAAAAAAACCGTACTCAACATGGTGCCGGTTTCCAAGATCCCAAGCCCCTGATGCGAGATGAGTGGCGGCAGAAACCCTAAAACTCTCAAAGAAGATCCCGAAAAAACAAATCCCAAAAAGGAGAACGTGGGGGGAAAACCCGCAGCGTCCTAGACCCATCAAGGGGACGTGGTTTCGAAAACCCTAAATCTTCAAAGAGTGACGAGATATCAGCAAGCTAACCGCACAAACCTAGAAGACAGCCACCTCCCAGATTTACTCGTGATTGCAATGCAACAGAACACTTATGCTCCAGCCTTTGTTGGCTTTCCAGAAATCACTCGCCGAACGGGCAGAATCGGCACGCCCCACTGGAAGGCCTCCAGACGCCATTACGGGGGCATGCACAGTGCCATCTGAAGAAGAAATCAACAGTCTCGCGCCCGTCTGCTCGCGCAACGGTCAGAAGTTCAAATTCAAATGTCTCAGGCGGCAAAGAACCAGCTTGAAAGCGTGAAAAACACACAATAGTCACACAGCAATCTGGCGTTACATGCGGCACAGGACACCCAAAGGCAATCTTGCAACACCGCCGCATTCTCCACCGAGTCCTCATGCAAAACAACCCGACAAGTTAGCATCTTCCAGCACACCCCCAGGGCACTATCATGCTCGATGCTGCGGGCAATCTGGCTAGAAAACCCAGGCTGCACCAGGCTGACAATGGCTAGATCTGGCGAACGGATGGCATCGGAAAGACAGCGAGAGCGGGGGAGAGACGCAGAGGGAGGGGAACCACTAGCCAAGATGTAAACGGAGAGAGGGATAGTGCCCGTGAGAGGGTGAGAGACGGGGAGAGGGAAAGAGAGAGAGAGAGAGAGAAACCCACCCACAGACACACACCCACACACGTACAAACACGCACACAGACACACACAAACACGCACGCACACGCACACATACACAGACACACACACACACACACTCACACACACACACTAGCGCGTGCGCAGACGCACAAAATCAGACACAAGCAGACATGCAAGCACCCGCACGTGCACAAAGACACACACGGCCAGCAGCTCTGATTTCTACATAAGCCGGCAAAACATGCACAAACACACCTGTCCTTTTCTGCCTCCAAATTTACATACCTACGTACTACATACATACATGCATAAGAGCTTACTTGCTGACTTACTTACTTACTTACTTACTACAGACAACATATGCATGTACATCTTCTTACCTCGCGGCGAAAGAAATCACACGACTGTATGAAAGACAAACATACATACATACATACATGCATACATACATACATACATACATACATACATACATACATACATGCATGCATACATACATACATACATACTCACTTACAGGCATACACACATACGCAGACAACAAAGATGCAACAAAGCGCATGCATGTGGAATTCTGGGGTGGCAAGGACGGCAATGTCCCGACTGCATACTATAAAAGTAAACATGACAGCAGCACTTACCAATCTAGAACTTACAGCCAGGAATGATGTCCTCACTATGCCTCATATCCAGTGCCAAAGCACATGGTTCCACTCCATGACTCACATCGAATTCGATAGGGAATGATCTCCTCTTTTCGTAACTCCGATTTGGGGGAAAGCACATGTACTTTCCATCACCGTTGATTTCCAGTTGCCACTCGACTTGGACATTTTGTCGAATCCTAAATGCGTGTGACCCTGCTAGCACGGGCACCGCCATGAGCCGGCATGTTTCGCCCAAAAACGTCAGGCCCTCATGCGGGAGCCAACTGAAATACACAGCGATTCAGAGTGAAGTGGCGCCACGCCCCTGCATATGCTGGCTCCAAGCAAAAAACGATTCGGAAAAGAGCAAAACATGAACCTGCTAACCTTTTTATCCCATGTGCAGCAGTTGACACAAAGACACGAAGGGACATCCAAAAAACGAAGGCATGACGGACGGATGGACGAACGGCCGGACACGCGCTAAGGCCGGGAATGGGAAGACGGCCGGCAGTGAGAGAGAACGAGAGAGAGAGAGAGAGAGAGAGAGAGAGAGAGAGCAGACTGACGAGATGGAGGGAGGAAGCCAGGGAGCGGAGCGTGCGGAGGGGGGAGGGAGAAAAGGCATGTTCAATGATTATCGAATGTCCTGGCTCACGATCACAATAAGTATTCGCGAAGTTCTGATTAGCTCCTGCGCTTCGGCTCCAGGCAAGGGTTGTGCATGTTGGTTCCACGTAAAGACAGCATCGGTTGAGATTCGGTTGGCACACGAGTGAGAGCCCATCTCCTGTCGCTCTTGCAACCACCTGAGAAGCTTTGCAAGTCGAGGACTTCACCGCTGGAGGAGGCAAGGCGGGTGCCCTATACAATTAACCAGCGCAAAGACTGCACCTGTAAATCGGAACATTTTATTTTGTCCTGTCCGCAACCACCTCTGCGGTCGTACTTCTGGAGATTGTACGAGACTTTGATAGCAGTATGCGCTGAATATGCCAAGCCACTCCATGAGGGACTCTCGATCCTTGGGTCGGGGAAGATCGAGAGCACGGGGGCCCGGACTGTCTGGGCATTGAACGAGGCTTCAGAGCTACACCAAGCCAGGCAGCATCCTCCACTTCGACCGCCGTCTCGCTCTCGTCGGCCTGGCAAGAAAGCAGAATCTCCTCCAGCCTGCTCAGATGGGCTTGTTACAACTGCCTTTGCCTGGATCTGTGTCTGCAGTGCGTCTGCTGTCTGTGCAAAGCTAGATTCTCTACCTCATCTTACCAGCTTCCCTTCGATCGTTCTCGGTTCGTGCTTGGATGGCGGAGGCCAAGCTGACACAAGCCTTCGTGGGTGGACCCAGCTTAAACACTCAGCATCACTGGGCAGTTTGCGGGATCAACCTTCCAGGGTTTCAACAGTGCAAGCCTCGGAACCATTCTCCGAGGATCGTCCGGACATTTCTTTCCTTGGCCAAGAGCAATTCAACCCTGGGCTCAGCAATTAATGAAAAAGCCGAGCTTCTGGATCACTCGCTCCTTCTGTGCAGACTTTGCCGACGCCTGCCCGCACTGCGTCTCACGGCTTTTACTGCATCATTTTACGACGGTGTGAGGTGGGGCCCAGGCGGAGTCTGGTTTGGACTTCAGACTGCAGAAGTGCCCTACGCAACTCTGGGACATGGGTTTGGGATTCCGAAGCGGAACATCAAAACAAAGCTGGATGTGTGAATAGCATCCACCTGCTTCTCTTGCTCCTCCTTGTTCTGCTGCTGCTTTGCCTGTGCTTCTTGCAGCTGCTGCCGCGCCTGCAAAAATTAAAGCTGGACAACAGCTGCTTATTTGCGAGGAGCAGTGTCACATTGTATGTCTTAAGTCCTGTTTCAGGTTCGCAAGCACTTCGGAAGCAAAGCCCAATCCCACACCTTACTATGTCTCTGCCAAGGCGCGGCATCGTTTGCCAAACATGCATACACCTTCAGAGCGAGCACTTATCGCGCCAATGGCGGCGCGGCTAAAATAGTTTTTTCAACCACCAACCTCCACAAAGCAGGCCGGCAAGACCTAACAATATAACGGGTGTGCTGACCATGTTCTGCTGACGAACAGCCAACATCAGGCCCCGAAGAGCTGTCCGTCCCTTAGTCCCTTTGTGATGCATTTACCCTCCCATCATCCCTTCGCCCTTCCTCACTATAGAAACCTCCACTTTTTTGCTGGCTCAGACACGGACAGGGACCGCATGTCGCCTTTGGTAGACTCAACACGGAACGAAGGCTCAGCTGCTCTCGAATGTTCGCAACAACCGAAGAGAGCAATTCTGAATATAGAAGCCCAAGAATGTCGCACCAGGACAGCGTGACTGCACTGCCAGCGTCGCGAGGATGACATGCAACACACTACGGTATGCGGCCACGCCGCAGAACAAGCGAAGCCATTTGGCCAAATCCTTGTCGGATTCCTGAAAGCTCCTGCAAATAGCACAAGCTTGTCTTGTCGTCAACATCCAGTCGATAACGGAGCATACCCCTGCTGCTTTCCAAGTAGATACCAGATACGCAGTCATGCTCTCGAAGCAGGCATCCTACTGACGCCATGGCCCGTCAACGTGCACTGAGGCAAAAACTCACCCAGGCATTGAAGCATGCAAGCCAAGAAGCACGAATATGTCGCGCTGCTTTGATGCAGAGCTACTCCGAAAAAGGAGCCGAAGGATGGCCTGCTGCACCTCAAGTGCGTCAGAAGGGGACACGAATGCAACTGAGTGGAATATGTGGAGAAGTTGGGGAGATATGCGGAGCGAATGCTTGGCTCAGCACCCGAACGAAGCAAGCAAAGAGGTCCTCCCGATATCGATGCTTCCGACGCCACCGGCGAGGCCGTCGCCGAACACAGCACGGTAGCAGGCAGCTCCAGAACTGAGTGCAACGAGCGTCGCGCGATGTCGTGCGAACCGGGTCGTGCGAAGGAAATAGCCGTCCAAGCAGCACGTCGACATCGACCAACCCGAGAAGCCAGCTCCGACTCAAACCACCTAAGAAGTTTTCCGGGCTAGCTCAATTGAAGAGGCCGAGTCTCAGTGCAACTTAGGCGCGGCGGGCGTGCATACAAATGAATGTCACGGTCGTCTTCCTTGCCTTGGCTGGCAGCAGCAAGGACAGCCAGGTCAAGAAGCTCTGGCAAGAACCGATCTTTGCCATCCTGCAGAATTTCACCGCAATTACAAAATGAGCCATCACCAGTTGGAGAAACTACGAGAAACTCTGACAACCATCATCCATTGCACTTGCCGCGGTTCCTGCCAAACGTGCCGTACCAGCTGAGGTGATACAAGGCGCGGATTGACACAGTGAAGCGCACACGCTTGCAAAGAAATAGGGCTTGTACAACCAAGCGGCTGCCTGTGAGAGAATCTTGCACGACCAAACCCAGCCGTTCGTCCAACTCGTCACCATCCTTCTTCGGTGCTCTGATGCTTCAAATTCGATCGATACCAGTTGGCTTCAGGACGCTCCTGCAAGCCAATGATGTCGAAGGCCTCCAGCCTCAGATCCTGGCCAGCCTGGAGTCCAAAGTGATGCACGCTCCCTTTAGTGCTCTCGCTGCAAGATACTGAGCACTCCACAGCAAGCCGGAAGCCCTTCAGAAACCTGAGAGTCAAGCAACTTGCAGCTCGACAGTCCATGGTGTGCTGTCTGCGCTGCTGCACTGCTCCAAACACCTGCCAAGAGACTCTCCCACCGACTTGCGCGCGACGACGCCCCCTCCGAGCTGCAAGGACTCCTTGAGCTGATCAATCTGCTGGTTTTTGATGACCTGAGCTCAGGACAGCAAGTTCAAGAGAGTAGACTCGACCTTTTCGAGCGAAGCAGGCCATGGCCAGCAAGCTGCCAAGTCCGCCAGGAGCGAGTAGCTGCTTCGGCCAGCTGCTGGTCGCTGTCGTGGAGGCTTTTCCCAGCGGGGAGACTCCTGCGCCCCAGTGCGGAAGGCTACAGCTCACGGAGTGTGGCAAGTGCACGCTACTCTCCTCCCGAACAGAGTTTCGTCTCCCACCCCTGACGGAATTTCTTCGACCTCAGGAGCTCAGCTGAAACTCCAGAAAAAACGTTCGAAGTCAGCATTGTAGATTTGGCCGGTTATCCACTGCGCTCTCCCGAAGACACACGACAGTTCGAGGGCAAGGCGAGGACTGTCCCCCCGCGGGCTGTCACGCGGACTCTGGCCCGGGCTTTGAGCACCTGAAGCTGAGCTGAACGGAAAAGCTCGAGGCCACAGATCTTGCGTCTCTCGAACCCTAAAGCAGGCCGAAGCGCGAGGGCTGGCCGCTCCACGCGGGCTCGCACCGGGGCTCTCGTCGACACTTCGCGGGCTCTCGCCCCTGGCAGACTTCATGCCTTGAGGGGCAGGGAAGACTGCAGCACAGGTCTACATAACGATCTGCAGACTTCTGCGCCCCACTAGCGGCGGAAGCCTTCACTGGCACGGCCATGTCTCCTTTCTTTCCGGCATCATGGATCGGAGGAAGCAGCTCTCCACCATGCGCAAAGTAAATGGCTGAAGCTCTTTCCAAGAAATACCACAACTAGTACGCTGCGAGTGAGTACTTACCGCTTTTACATATGTGTTTGGGTGAAACTGCTGTGCAACATCGCATTGTGAGATTCCCTGTTTGGTCCGCAGCTGCTTCTGAGATGGGGGGTGGCTCCAAGACATGGGCTATGATGCTATATACTGTACGAGGCTACGAACAAAAACCCATCTACCGGTCGTCTCTCGTATTGCTTGAAATCCACTGCTTCACACAACTATCAACTGAGCCAATGCCTGCCAAAGTATTCCAGAATGCCTCGGAGCGACCAAGCAGCAAACAGACTTTACAAGAACTGCAGCACGAGCAGATCAGTGTGCGACCAAGCCCTTTGGCGACTGCGCAAAATCTAGCAAAACAGGCTTCCGCCTCAAAGCTCCCCGACCACACTGGAAAAATTCATCATGAGAATAGATCAGATTTTAGCTGCCCAGTATTATGCCACTATGCTGTGCCACCACATACAAAGACGAAGGAGCTGGAGCTATGACATGAGGAACCTGGCAAGCTGGGAACTTTGTCACACGGTGGTCTCCTGCTTGCGCAGGAGCCGCCGCTGCTGCCGCCAGAACAGCAAAGAAAGAGCCATGAACACCGACCAGTGAACATCTCCGATGCCAACCATCCATATTATGCACTCCACAGAAACCACGGACACTCCTTGAATATTGTGCTCGAGCTGCGGCGACGCTGCGGGAAGGCACAATGAACAATGTCCACAGATGGATTTAGAATTCGACAAACACAGAGAATCATCGCCGCCGTACTCAATCATTGCACATTGCTTCTTCCGGCCAAAACGTGGGAGCAGGTGAGTGAGGCAACGCCTGCCATCACTGTTGAGAATGCTCCCCAGTGAACACTTACCGTGTACATCGACGGTACACGACTAAGGGCCTGTAGTTCGACAGCACCTGTCTGCCAGGGGGCTTTTCAGCAACATCCATGCTGGAAAGAACTCTATCTCGATAAGCACGGCAGTTCAGTTGCTGTCACGGGCACCTAAAGCGCAAATCATGTCTAGGTATGCCATCAAGTCCCAGGATGTGTCCGATGACATTTGTTAAAGACACCGGACATCGGCCGAATCGGATTTTCAGGTGGCTGGCAAGTATCAGCGACAGATGTGAGCCTTTTCTGTCCAACTCCCATCTCTATGTTGTTTCCTGCCATTTCATGGGCCACCTGCCTCTAAAGTCGATACAGATACCATACGACTACGAGGTGATGACAGAAACTGTCTGCATGATTGGCAAGACCGGCAACCACTCCAGCACCACGAAGACGCACCTCTAGCGAAACCCACTGCGCACGGCACGCTGCCCAGCGCCATTAAGATCGCCAATGTGGCCAAGCACCATCTGGATAAACAGCTATAAACAGCTCAACTGCGGCATACTGCGGCATACTGCAATTCTTTGGCACATCAGCGATTGGGGGCCGCGAGCGCAACCTCGTGCAGTTTGTCGCGTCGGCTGCTGGCCCCCGGACAGAAAATTTGTGTGCGGCCAAGCACGGCATCCGGGGCACTCCCTGAGAATACTGAACAGAGCTTCTGCGTCTTCTTGCTTGCTTAGGAAAGCAGCCATTACTCCGGATCTTGAAAGCTGTGCAGCACTAGTCACTAGACAAGTGCGAGCTCTCCCTACCGACAACACGGGCCACTTCGTCGCTTCATGGCAACATGACAGGGTGAGAACTATGGTGTGGCTTCTCCAACTCCCTTTCGTGGATGCGCGCCCTACACTCTCTGAGGCACTGCAGGAGCTTGTACTTGGCCTCGTGCAGATCCAAAGCCGAGTTTAGGTCTGGAGAGAGGGAACTAAAGAGCAACCCAACAACCAAAGCTGTATAGATTGCCTAGTCATAGCTCAGAGCTCCCGGCAGATCCCTCTCTCCATCTGCGCAGCACACAGCCGCTACTAATCTCGATATCTGGTCTACTTGCAGCTTGCAAGGTTCAACTGTGGAGAAGGCGGTGCTGCAAGTCTTGCAAAACGATGAAGAAGTCCATGTCCGAACCCTGCCAGCTCTTGACGATGAGCTCACTACCGAGACGGGTTTGCAGTTCCCCATTGGTCTTTCTGCGTAGGCTAGCCTCTCCTGGCAGCTTTTTGGAGGCCGGGAGCGTGGGCAGCTTCTAGGCTACATTTGCAGAGCCAGTTGAACGGTGCAAGCCGCTGCCGCAGCCGATGGCAGCTGAGCATGTGAAGGATGCTTTGCAAAAGTCACGAGCAGTCACCGCCCGATTCGCACTTCTGAGCTGTACACGGCTCATATCTTTCATGTCAATGCTTGCCTTCGATTGCTACTGCTGGTCTTGACGGCATCAGTGCAGTAGGCAAGCGCACAAGCCGACCCGTATGACTGTGTCATGCTGTGCTCCTACGATGCGTTCAGACACCCCGCCACACAGGCAAAGGCAAGCCCAGAAACCCGTGCCCATGTCCAAAGCATCCTGCAAAACTGGTGAGCAGTGAAACGGCTACACGGCTAGTCTTCAGACCAGAAGCACCTGCACGTGCGGACATGTTCGATCAAGGGCCAGCCATCAGAGATCAACCGCAACGCGATGCAGTGGCTGCGCCAGACGGCCTCCCATCTGGATGAAACCAATACTTCTTGCTCGTCGCCGTGTCCACGAATTCTGCCCACTGTCCTGTGCATCGCACTCTCTCTCACACACGGACTGAGTCACGTGTCTCAGCGAGTTCGGATTGTCATGTTAGTTGCGCCTCATGGTGGCCTCCTACGTCCTCAACTCACCGAAACATGGGCGAACCGTTCCGACTGTACATAATCGCTGGCAGGACCAGATGGAAAAAGACTGCCAACAAGAATTGCACTAAGCGACCTGGAAAACCCTCTGTCATCCAAGGTCTTGGCTGTGGGGCTATTGCTTACACGGGAGCATGGGGCAAGGAAGGCCTGTTCGTTCAAGAGGTACAATAGTCTTCAGAAGCTTGAGAGCAGCAGCCTCTTAAGCTGGAAAGGGAAGAAAGGCCCGACGAGGACCTTCCCTTGATGTTTGTTCGTACAGATGGGAGAACAAGCTACATGTAGCTGAAGCCACAGCACCAGGACAGCGCTTCGGGGGTTATGCTTTGGGTTTGTAATCTTGATACGCAGTCAATACGGGATACATTCAAGTCAAAACATGGCGTTACAGCAGAAAGCAACAAAGGGGCAGAATAGTTTCAGGCTATGTGAGAAAGTTTCGAAAAGCTCAAGGGAAAAGAAGTCCTGTACCCTGCAAAGTGAGGGAAAAGACACGAAGTATGACTTTTCTCTGCGAGTAGTGACGAGAAAGCATCCCAAAGGGCCTGGCTCATTCTCCATGAACCATTCTTCCGTGTTGCAGCAATGCCACCTCGCTTTCCGTGTGCTTTGTTGCATCTCTTGCAGGTTCTGTCGGGGAACACGAGAAGCTGACATGCTGACATGCGGCTCACGATGTCAAAAAGTAACCTGCTGGGAAAAACAGGCACATTAAGGCTCGAGCCAGTACTCGGCCTCCTCCGTGACATAACCTGGAGGGGTGCTTCATGGTCTGACCCGCTCGGGACACATGGCTGTATCTATGGTTGTGCGCTGTGTGTTCTGCGCTGTGTGTTCTGCGCTGTGTTCGGCGCCAACGCCCCCCCCCCCCATGCGGGTTCGGCGCCTGTTCGGAGGGCCCTGTTCCACACAGAAAGGGGACTAAACTCCGAAGCTTGAAGACCCCAGCCGTTCCACAGGGAGGGAGGGGTGATGATCACACGCAACCATTGGAAGAAGGCCTGAACCAAAGGGGTGAGGAGGGGGGCGGGGCCGCCTAGGCGCAACCATGTATAGGCTGCAGGATGTCGTTGCCGGAAACAATCTGATCGACCACAGTCCATACATGTCCGTACGCCTACTCTCCAATCAACCGCTTGATATCTCCGCCTACCTCGCAAACCGAGCCAGCAGTGGGTACAGTTCGCGGGATCGCACAATCAACATTGCAAAACTCATGTCTTTACTGCCCGCAAGCTAAGAGAGGACGAGGCACGAGTCCAGCCCGTTTCTGAAGGGCTGGGTGCTTTTTGCTGCACGGGTACCTTCGCAACGTGACTCCTGGTGTAAACGGAAAGCTTAGGGTGGGGGGAGGGGCCATGTCACACCACTCTCGAAACTTGCAGTCTGTGGGTGCATTGGCCACCGGCTCGATCGGCTTTGTCACCCCACTGACGAAAATGTCCTCAGACTCTGCAAGGCAGAGCTTGCACAACAAGAACAGTAAACGTTATGAGTTATGAGGGCCGAAGTTGCAGGAACTGTCACCATCGTCATGATTATTATGTTCTGCAGCCTCATGACCTTCTCCTCTTCCTCCTCCTATATACTCCTGCTCCCATGCTGCTGCCGCCACCACCACCACCACCACGACAACTACTACTTGTTACTACTTCTTCCGCCAAGCTGGGCCACGAGAGGGGGCTTCTCCAGTAGGGCAAAGAGGAGCCGAGAGGAGTCGATTCCGGCAAAGCAAACTCATGCACTTTCTGATCAGCACTGTCCTCATCCGACTTATCCTGATTCAGATGCTCATCCTCATCTTCGCATCTTCGCGACCATCGCAATCATCTAATACTTGTACTCTACAACAAGACTCTTGCGAGGATGGCGCCTCTGACACACCGCGCGCTCTGGAAACGTTGTCGTTTTCGATCGTTTTCGCGATCTGAGGCTACAAAACGGGCGGTCAGGTGTCTCCAACACAGTTTCACGATCCGGCACCGATCGATCATGGCGGTGCTTGCGCCGCCTCCTATAGGGGCCTCGCTTGCGCCTCGCTTTGTGCCTTTACAATTGGTTGAGGCACGTCTGGTCTTGGCGCTCAAATGATGCGCTGCAAGCTAAACCTGCGACAAGGCTCTGCGAGCTCTGTCATGGTGTGCTTGGTCGGGCTGGCCGTTGCGTTCGTGCCATCCACCTGGGTGCAAAGTTGAGTTTCACTGCAGGGAGTCGTTCTCTGCGAGCTTGGACCGATTTCCGGCCATGTACACAGTTTTCGCAGCGCCTTGTCTGCATTCGAGACTGTCGGCACTGTCGGCTTCGGCTCGTTGACCGTGGCCTGCAGAACCAAGTCTCAGATGAATCTATTCGGTCTGATTTGCGACCTGTGCCCTGCCCCTGTCATGAGAAACGGAGGTAGACAGCATTCGCTGCTTGCAACGATCAGCAAGATGGAAAAAAAAATGTAAATTAGCAAAAAGCAGCTCCCGCGTCAAGACCTACACAGCAAAAACTCCCTCACTGTTGACTGGACGCCCTGTCAAAGCCGCCAGCCTCACTGGCATTGGCAGGTGCAGGGGTAGCAGGAGATGAGCCGTTTACTGCCTTGCTGTGCGATCGCATCTGTCACACGCAGCCCCAATAGTTGACACTTAGATATAAAGTTGCAAATGAAAGCCGGGACAGGCGTTTAGCATCAATTACCTCAGGATGAATGATGTCACACACCGATGACATGCATCTTCCCCACGATGCGCCTGCACGTCAAGGGCTTTAGCCTGTGCATCTGCCTGCGCCAATGATTTTGCAGGGGTTCTCAACTTCCGGGATGCTTCGCGCAGGGTTCCTTGCGGGTTTTGAGCCACGGGGCACTCGCCCCGGAGCCACTCCAATTCAAGTTACCATAATAGGGATCTATAGTAAATAATATGGTTTCCTTATTCTGGTAACTTAAATTAAATCCCTTCAGCACCGGCCTTGGTCCTGTCCACGAAGATTCTGAAGTGAACTTCATCACCAGCCTCACAGGCAGCATGCTTCGCCCCACATGGTGTGACTGCACAACACGTGCCAGCCTTCAGACCATTCAGCTGCGAATGGTGCAGGAAGACATCACGATTGAATCTCGCATGCCTCGGCGTGAGAAGCGGTTGTTCGGAGCTTCGGCAGGAAGCTGAAGTGTGCCCCGGTTCTTTCCCACAAGCCCCAAGTTAGTCCCAGGCAGGGCTAGGCAGGGGCCGGCTTGACAACCACTGCGGCCCTGACGTCTCATCACAGCTGATAAAGCCGTAGCCTTTGGAGGCATTGAAGGACTTGATGCGGCCGCTGTACCTGGCTCGCAGGTAAGCCGTGAGGCCGACCAAGCACGAGCATTTGCACAAAATCGCTCTTCCTAATGTGATCCACTCCCAAGGCACTTCTTGTCTTCAGCATCGGTTTTGTCGAACTTTGGATTTCGACTTGCCGACCTCTCACAGCGGGTAACCTTCGACCTTGAAGCCTCGGCCACTTAATCCATGAACAGCCGCAGCTGCACTGGAGCAGACCGGCAAAGTGACATTTTCTTGTTGTTGGCCTGTCGTCGTCTTCTGCGCCCTGCTGCAGGCGGACAACGCGGGCCTGCAACAAGCATGTCTTGCCGCCTTGCTCTGACCTCTCGTCACTTCCTCATAGTTGCATGAGGCTCGGCAACCCCGTACCTGCAAGCTGCTGCATAATTCCCAACCGCTGAACAGCGCAAGCGGATGTCTCATACCGACACGCTTGTGAACATGCACTGGTTCTGTCTTGACTGCGCTGCGTCTCAACCACCACCCACCCGCAAAAACAAATTGCATACCTAAGCAGCTTCTGACTAACTTGCTGGGCAAAACCGGCCAATCAGAGTTACAGTCTTCGATGAGTGATGCTCCCTCGTGCCTGTGGACGGCTGTCCTTGTTCAGAGTGAAGAAAAAGCTGCACTTCACCCCTTTGCGCACCCTCTCTTCCACCTGCAGTCGGCGATGGCTCCACGGTAAAGGCGACAAGGTGCACGGAGCAACTCCGACACATGCAGAGATGACACTAACAGCTTCCGCATGAGAAACTATGGAAACATCACATCACCCCATGTGTTGAAGCAGAATGCTTTCCGAGAGTTTGTCCAGCCTGGCCTGCGAAGCTTCTACGTCGAAGACCTCGTTAAGCGTGAAGTAGACATCACACCTGACATTGTCGGCTCGAGCTCAAGTCGCACAGGGTGTTCGAGTCGCCTTGAAGGCACGCTGACTAAATAGATAGATCGGATGACATCGCACGAGCTGGCTGCAAAAAAAACTTGCCTCACTATAAATGCGGCTGCGCTGCTACACCTTAAACCCTTCTTTAGCATGGGCTTGGATTGTGTGCCAGCGAACACCCCTCAACAGCAAACCCTTTTGCTGCAGGCTTGCAAGCAAGAACGCCTGCAAACCCTAAACCCTAAACCCTAAGCGAATGAGGCACACTATAGCAACTCAGCCAACACACCTCATCATCTCGAAGACTTTCTGGCATGAGATGAAGCCGAAGCCTGTGCCAGTTTCGGGATTCCGACGCCGAAGGGCGACATCTGATCGCGGCGGATCATGGCTGACGAGCCAGAAGTAGCAAGCGACCTACACGCCACGAAGGAGAGCTCCAGGCCTCGCTCTGCATAAAAGCTTTTGATCTCGCCTTCCAGCTTGGCTCTGCCTTGCACACTTACCGTGTGCCCAATGTGTGTGTCTGTGCGTGTGTGTGTGTGGGTGTGTGTGTGTGTGGGGGTGTGTGGGGGTGGGTGTGTGTGTGTGTGCGTGTGTGTGGGTGTGTGTGTGTGTGTGTGGGTGTGTGTGTGTGTGTGTGTGTGTGTGTGTTCGCCACTCACAGCTGAAGCGAGTTTCACCTCCCTGCTTACCTGCCTACCTACCTACCTACCTACCT
>CAJNDV010031496.1:26482-45170 GCA_905221635.1 Symbiodinium sp. CCMP2456 | reverse complement strand
ACCGGTCTCGGTCAGCCGGTCCGTTTCTTGGCACCGGCCCCCGACCGGTTTCAAACTCTTCTGACCCGGCTGACTGCTGACTGGACGGTTTTCGCCAACGGATAAAAAAGGAGGGTCGACCGTGCGCGCTTGTGTGTACCCTAAATCCCGTCCCCTCCGTCTTAACCCGGTNNGGAAACGGAAGCCGTAACCGAACATGTAGTCATCGATGATGCCACCAAACTCCTCGCGAAGTCCTTGGTGGCTGAGCTCCACCGTGGGGTCGAGTTTCTGATGATTGCCCCAATGCAAGGGCTACCCGCCGCTCATACTTCGGCCCCGGAATCTTAAAGGTTTTTGCCGCTTCAACCAGTTTTGTATTTTTTTTTCACACGCCTTTTTGCGCCTCCTGTGAAGAGTCTGTCGTCAGCCTACTAGCGGCAGGCAGCCTACCACAAGGAGGGTGGGTGGGCGCGGTCCAGGCAGGACCAGCGGCCGCGGGAACACAGCTTGCATCGCGCGATGGCGGGCGAGGAGGCGCAAGAGCTGCACTGCTTCGGTGCCTGCCGCCGGTCTCGATGCCGACAACGACTAACCGACAGCGAGCGCGGCCAAGTTCAGGGTACGTCTGGCACCGCTTGCGCCGCGCTGCGGCAGCCCGGCTGGACGTCGGCGCGCGGGCGGGCTTCGCCGCGTCTCGTCAGCGGGGAGATGATGGTGGCATCAAGCACAAGCTGGGAGCCATGCCAGAGGGGCAGACCGTTTGCGACGACCTCGATGCGTCGCTCGTCAGCGACAGGAACGTCGAGGTTCATGTCGGCGAGCTTGTGACGTGTCGTGCGACCCTGGCGCCAGCTTCGTGGCAGACCCGCGCAACGGCGTGCTCAAGGGGCAGCGCGCGTGTGGCGAGGACGCCGGAAGTGGCACAGGCCGTGCGGTGGTCGCCGAGGGGGTCCAGTGCTCCGTGGCAGCTGCACCTGCGCGGTGCGAGTGGGAGGGGCAGGCGCAGGCGCCGTAGCAGGAAGACGCGGAACTGTGCACTGGGGATGGCGATGTCATCGCGCGTGGGCATGAGGTTCAGTGCGCGGGAAGCGAAGGGCCCTGCCTGCGACAGCAGCAGCGCTCGGGACGCGGGGGTGAGGTTTTGTATAGCCACAACATTCGCGCCATAACACTGATCTCCTTCACGTCGTTTTCCTTTCTCACTTCTCTAGCTTGCCCATCATCGCTCTCCATTTCGCCACGTAGAGCTTTTCAAAACATCTTGGCCCCTACATCCATCCACATCTATGTCGACCATGACCGTGTCCCTCATCCAGCTGGAACATCGTCGCACATGGTGCCACACAGCTCGGCGAAGCGCTGTGCTGCGAGGTGACCCTGGTCTCGCCGCTGGCCCGTGATGCCCCGGATTCTATTGATCTACTTTTGGGAGGTTTTTGGGGTGTTAGCGGACTTCTCCTAAATAACTAAGCTCCTTAAATGCAACCCAGTGGCCGACCAGCGGCATCGTCAGATGATGTCCAGTTCCGAAGATACCGGCCCCTATAGCCATCAAACAACATCGACACGGAGAGGAAGCGCCCTTGGTACCAGTCTCGAACCTATACTCGTATAAGCTGTCACAATGAGATGCTGCTAGATGGCAAAATGCCGTAATATTGATCTGTACAGGACGTGTACGTGTTGCGTTACACCTATATCGTATCTGTAATAACGTGTGTAGATATGTGAATACCGACACTTTTGAGTTTTGGTTACATACATATAAGAAAGTATGTCAGGCAATTTGTTATTCTCCTTGCAACCTTCGTTGAGAGTCTTTGCAGGAGTCAGATAAGTGTTTGGAGCACCAACCAATGTCTGTGGAGCGATAGGGCTCAAGAACAAAGCGCGCTGCCTACCCCGAGCTCCTTCGGCGAGGACCGCAATGGCTGTGCGTGCTCGCGTGCGAGACCGGCGGACGCTGGAACGACGAGTCGTGCCGCCTCGTTGCACAGCTCGTCCGTTCGCGTGTTTTGCGCGCTCTTGCTCCGCTCCGAGGAGCTGCCACCAAGGGCTGGCACAGGCGCTGCCCTACTCACAGTGTGGCTGTGCAAAACACGCTTGCTGCCAGTTTGCTCGGGACGCCTCCAGCCCGATGCCTGGCGCACAGGCACCGCACCTGCAGGACGTCCTGCACGACGCGTGCCCGCTTGTGCCCAATTGCCTGCCGGCCCGCTGAGCCGCTGCAGCCCCTTTGATGCCGTAGCTCGAACGTGCACTCGGACTGCTCCGTGGGCAGAAACAAAGAACATCTGATAATGACCAGGATTTCCTGCGAACGCGCCTCCTCTGTGGACGTGACAAGGAACCCAGTATCCACAAACTCCCGCACATGGTCCTTCCATGCGCAATGCAGCTAGAATAAGCGAGTCCTCGGTGTCCTGCGTCATGTTCCCGAGGTTCTCCCGGCGTCGAATTTCTATCCTGGATACCATGGAAAGGGAAACCAACTCGCAAAGTTGTCGGCAACCTCCTTGTTCTTTTTGCTGGGTAGTTGAGCTGGCGTATGCTGGCGTCCTTCAAGATGCAGTGGGTAGGAGTATCCCAGGGCACCAACTCCCCCAGCGGCACTATTCTTTGACCTCTTTTTGGGGCAGCTTGAATTGCCGTTGCGGGTGGCAGGAAAAGCGAGCCAGCATCATCAATCCTCATCATCAATTTGCTGGCTCCGGCCAACTGAACCATCACTTCCGTGGGTGCGCTCCATTCAGCATCGTCCTAGGCGCTTCTGACGCAGTGCGTCGCTTCTGAGTCCGGTACGGCTGGCGGCCGTAATGAACATTTTCGAAAAAGCAAGCAGCCGGGTGACGGGCCAGAAAAGCGCGCCCTAGAAACTCAGCGGCCGTGTTTGCCGCTCCCACGCGCATGTCCGATGATCATCATCCGCAGCTCGGGTTTGGTTTTCTCAGGAGAATAATCGCCTTCGCTGCCTCCAGGGTTCTGGCTCTGAACCACGTGGTGTGCTGCTTGGACCAAAGCCTCCAATGTCCAAGGCACCCCTTGAACCGTCGGTCCCGAAGATGTAGGGTAGATCCCGCCGTCGCCGTCGTGCTCCTCCGGGTCAAGTCTTTGGCCTTTTAGTCCACGCTGCTTCTTCTGTCCTGCTGCGGTAGGGGGAGTGCTTGCGTATGCGGGCCTTGTTTAGCAACGGGAAACTCACGCTGACGGTACGGCCAGTTCCTGGCGCCCTGCAGAGCCCCCAGATTGAAATGATGTGTACAAGCGCAAGACAATCTTCCTGGTATCCTGCGAAGCTCGTCTGAGCATGTCAGCATCTCCGAAAACACAGCACGCCACACGAGGGACCCCAGGACAGAACGTGAAGTATTTCTGGAGGTCGAGCGCATTGGAGAGGCTCTTCACGAACACGCACGACAAAATCACGACAAGTCTCGCCAGCCGATAAGCAAGAATTTTTTTTGTCCATGCAGCCGCTTTGAAGAAATGCCTTGCCGTTTCAAGGTTGGCAGAACAGCGTAGGAAACAGCAGCGCCACATGCTTCAGCGGTAAGACTTCTGTGAGCAAAGAAACATCAGAAAGATGCCGCGCGCCATGGCGAAGAAAGGCAACAAGTCCGCTCCAAGAGGCCTTCGACAAGCTTGGTTTATACTTTGATATATGGCAGAGGGTTGAGGGCTTTTGGAGTGGGAGGCAGAGCCTTCCGGAAAGAGCGTTCTGCTTTTTTTCGTTCTGAGCCGAGGCCGGCTTTCGGTGAATGGCCAGCATTTGCCTACGAGCGATGGGTGCATAGCAACGTATCGGACGGGCAAACCCTGTTCGATTCCGCGGGTTTCAAAGCTCATGCCCTACTGCGGAAAATGTTGCCTGAACGCAATCAGCAGGCAACAGCGCCTGGCATGTGCGACATGGGACAAGTGTGGAGGAGTTGTTGCCGTCACCTGAGGCATGAGAACAGGCGACCCTTCTTTGAAGGCAGTGAAGCATCCACGATTTGGCAAAATCCTGATTGCCAAGCGAAACCTACCCAAAGGGTATTACGTAGCATGGTGGGGTCTTGGCCTGAGACCAGCAACAGACGGATTTGTGGGCATTCTTCACGTTCCTAATGTAGTGTCTTGCCTGTGCTTGTTCAGGAAACCTGTTGCCGAAGAAGAAAATAGCCCGAAAGCGCATGGAGTGGGCGTTGGAGACCACGAAGGGCATGGTGGACGCAGTCCCATATGATGGATCGCAGCTGAAATACTGCGCGTGTGTAGGCTGGGTTCCAGCATTTAAATTCATCGAGCTTTGTGTGCCATGGCTCTCGCGATGAACAGGTCCCAACGAGCTACCAACCATTGACTTTGCACCGAACAGTGCCTGGATCCCAGCGGCAAGTTTCAGCAGGGTTGTTTGCAGCACAAGATACTCCCGAGACGATTGCCTCGTGGTAGATCGCGTCGCCGTGACCGAGGATGTCTTGCTCAAGCGCGGCGAGGACAAAGCAGCGGTGATGTTCCGGACTTTGCGGCCCATCCCGCGAAACTGGCAGGCGCCCCGCATAGATGTTGCCATCCCCGTAGTCTCTTGAAACAGTATAATACAGGTGGACATGATGTATAACAAAGATGAGAAGAGCACCGACGAGTTCTTCCAGGAGCAAGGCATCTGCCGAGGTGATGTTGGCACAAAGAGATACCCCGCACTTGGTCCTGCATTGGTATCCCTGACTCCGTAGACTCGATGCACAGACCTGCGCTGGGCATCAGATCAAACCCTAGACTTTTCCCTGCCCTATAAAATTCAAGCTAAAATCGTCACTGGAAAATCCTCCAACCGTTCTTGGAACTCAGGCACTGAGAAAGAAAAATGCTGACCCGCCCACGTGGCTGAAAGCCACGGGCATGAAGAAGAAAGCCGCGAAGACGAAGGTCATGAACATGAAATTGAAGACTTCGAAGTCACGATCCAAGAAGTCTGGATGAGCCCTGACATTGGTGGCAAGGCGTTTGACGGGATTGCCCCTCCTTTAACAAATGGGCCTTGTGAGTTGTTCGTGCTGCAGGTCTCATCTCTTGTTCTGTAACCTGTCGGTTTTGATCTGCTGGATTCTTGGTGCTGTCTGTTCCGGCTCTTGATTCCGAGCCACTTTTTTGCAACAGGGGCTTGCCGCTTAAATCTGTTTCTACGGGTTTCCACGGATTTCCGAGCGCCTTTGCTTTCAGCCCGACTTCGATTTGTTCCTCTTCTAGAGTTCAAGGTGAGACGAGCTCTCGGTGGACAGGATCCGGCCGGCTAGTAGAGTATGAGTAGATTGCCATCGTCTAACACGCACGCCCCAGTGACAGGACGCTCCACTCCAGCAATCTCATCTCAATCTTAAGTCACTTGAGGATGATGCGGCTCAGCGGCGACCGCAGCTCATTGCACTCGTGGTTAGGGAAAGCCAGGAGTGTCGCTTGCGGTGGAAAAGTGCTGAAGCGTGGCCTGTGTGGAATCTGGACTGTGCGTTAAATTCTGCTTTGCAAGCGACTGCTTGAATTTATCCTCGCTGCCCTTCCTTGGGCTCGGGGGGAGTTGGCCACGAGTGGCCACTGGGCCAACGACGGCCACCCTTGGCCGCGGAGATCCGGGCGGCTGGGAGCATGTTGCCACAGACGCAGCCGGCGACTCAATGGGCCGTGCGGGCTCGTGCGGTGCCGCTCAGACGAGTTCCTGGTCGCTACGCAGTGCGCCACGCAGTGCGCCACGTAGTGCGGCAGCGAGCGCAGTTCGCTGCAGAAGCTGGACTGCTGGGCTTGAGCCTCCTGTGGTTGAAGGGCCGATCTGGTGCAAGCAAACAGGCCTGTACCGTCGAAACGTGTGTGTGGTGCTCACTCCAGCACGTCGTGCGTGGAACCCCATGAGTGCCAAAAGGCTTGCAGACCGCCGAGAGTACTCGCATATGCTGCAGCCGCCTCCCTCGCCACAGACGCTGTCGTAGATGAAGCCTTGGAGGCGAGGCGTGTTTATGTGTCTTTTCTTTGAGCAGAAACATCTTGTGGGTTGTGCGGGTGATGTGTCGAGCATGCCAGGGTCGAGGCCGTGGGGCAGAAAAACATCCACAGCTGCAGTTCAAACGTGATGGAGCAGGCGGGCCAAGCCAGTTCGTGCCGGTGCAAGGAGAGACTTCCTGATGCCTCCAGGAAATCCAGAAAAGCTGATGATCACTACGCCATTGTTTTATGCCAACGGCTCCCCCCACATCGGTCCCTTGGCCTAGGCTTACGGGTTGCAGGTCAGGCCGGTAAACTGCCACTGCCAGACAGGTAGCGCGTATCCGGCAATCGCATCGGACGTTCTGGCGCGCTATGCGAAACTGCATGGGGCTGATGTCCACTATGTGACCGGCATGGATGAGCATGGCGAGAAAATAGCACAAACTGCTGTGGCTCGGCTTGTTGAGGAATGCATGGCTTTTTCCTCTGCTTGCCTTCCAAACTTCCCAGTTTGCGCAAGGCCAGCAAGGAGAAGACCCCACAAGAACTGGTGGACGGTTTTGCTGAGGAGTTCCAGGTCGGGGGCTGCTGAGGTGGGAACTGGGGACTACTGAGTCTGTCTGGACTGAGGAGCTCTGGAGCCTACTTGACGTCGAGGCCAACCACTTTGCACGGACCACCCCCGACAAGCACAAGGCCCGTGGCAAGTTGGAGGGATCACAGATATGTATGCGTGCCTTTCATAGCGACATAGCGCAGTCAGACGTCCAGTGTCCCTTCGTTCTTGGAGACATAGTGATGGGGTGGTAGCCGGCCTGGGCCGCCCGGGAGGCAATCGTCCGTGAGATGTGGCAGCGGTGCTTGGAGAATGGTGATATCTACAAGCGCCTTGGCAGCCTCGGGTCCTGGAGTCCGGGCTTTCCGATGTGAGGCTCCCCGTCAGAGTCAGAGTGCATTTTTGACCCAGGAAGGATTACACTGGCTGGTATTGTGTGGGATGTGAGGCGTATTTGGACGACGATGAGATGTCGGAGGGGCATGTCTGCAAAATCCACCAGAAGGAATGCATCCAGCGAAGTGAAGAGAACTACTTCTTCCGATTGTCCAAGTATTGGGACGACATCCGACAACACATCGAGAAGAATCCCGACTTCATTTTGCCCACCAGCCGCCGCAGTCAAGTCTTAGTCTGGTTGGAAGAGGACAACAAGCGAGACTTCTCCATTTCACGTGCAAGCACTTCTTGGGGAATCCCTGTGCCTGGCGATGATTCACAGGCTGCGGGGAAACAGATCGGTTTGTGTGTGCCTCGAAGGACAGAAGTGTCGCAGTCCGTGGCCGCGCTTCAATTCGATTCTTTGAGGTGAGGTCTTGAGGACAGTTTCGGAGACACCGGGCCAGGATGGTTCTCAGACCTGACGACAACCACGAACGATGTCCAACTTGTTTCAGAAGGAACGCTCTGCCATGTCCTTGATTGAACATGTCTGTTTGCATAGCCCTTACGAGCTAGCGGCACAGCATCACCCGACCAGGAACTGCATATGTATATATATATATATATATGTCTCTCTCTCTCTCTCTCTCTCGTGTCTTCAGTCTGCTCATTTGTTGGCCCTGCCTTGTTCATTTGGCGCTTGTTGCTGCGGCCCAGCATTTCTGCTTCAGGGTCAGGCTTTAAGATGTCCTCACCTTAACAGGAATCTCGACCCCCGTGGACTTTCGCAGGTGATCTACGTCTGGTTCGACGCGCTGCTGGGGTATTTGTCCTCTTTGCTGCAGCCCGATGACCCGGCCACCTTGGAGACGGTGCTTTCGCGGGGATGGCCTGCGGAGGTTCATGTGATCGGAAAGGACATCATGCGATTTCACGCGATTTACTGGCCGGCCATGCTGATGTCCGCCGGCTTACCTCTGCCAAAGCACATCTGCACTCACGGCTTCCTGACCAAGGATGGCCTGAAAATGGGAAAATCCCTGGGCAACGTTGTGGAGCCAGTTCCACTAGTGGAGTCCTTCGGTCCCGATGCAGTTCGGTTCTTCTTCGCCGCGTGCCTCGCATTCGGCGAGGATGGGGATTTCAGTTATGAGACCTTCATAAAGAGGGTGAACAGTGCCCCGATCCGCAGTATGACTTCCACGGATTTCGCATGGCTGTAAATGCAAAGCCTGGCGCCAATTCCTAAGGCACCTTGGCCAACGAGCTTGGGAACTTGGTCCATCGGATCCTCACCTTGTCCCGGAAGAACCTCGAGGAGGCTCGCTCCCCACCAGAGTTGGCGAGCTCGGACGCGGACCTCGACGACCATCCCGCCAGCATCTCAGACTGTCACTGTAGTAGTGGCAAGTCTAGGTCTAGGTTTCTGGGCCAGGTGCGTGTCGCGGCCATGCGGGCTCCAGCAGCCGTCGCTCGCCACTACGAGCAGCTGGACATTCCTAAGGATGGGATGCACAAAGCTGGGTTGTCTTCCTACGGGCAGTTTCGCAGGCCGTCCTGGCGGCTTTCGAGATCGTACAGGCAGGCAACCTGAGGATGACCCAGGCATCAAAGGGCGAAAGCTGCTTTCAGAGTCCTTCTGTCTTTTTGCCAGTGCCATGGCTGCCACGCCATGGCTGCCGTGGTCAGGTTGAGCCGTGGGCGAAGTTGAAGAAGACCAGCAGTGAGGAGGACAAGAAGACGGCACTCTGTGAACTGCTGGTGATGGCCGAAGGCGTGCTTGGATGTTGTTTTCGTTTTGCGGCTCCCTGCTCCGGCGAGGCGCACGGATCTGTGCGACGCTGCTGTCGCCCGTGACGCCTCGGTTAAGTCAGAAGATCTTGGAGGAGTTCGGCCTCTCGGAAGGCCCCGGCCTCGGGCTGTAGCTCAGCTCCGCAGCACAGCTGGCACAAGGACAGCTCGCTTGGAGTCAGACTGCGTGGTCCTGGGATGCGCCCCTCGGCGGCGCAAGCATGCACACGGAGGCTCCTCCTGATGCCATCCCCCAACCTTTCCGCTGGACTCCGCTCCACTCTTCCCTCCTCTCGCAGAACTGCAGTTCTCCTTCAGCGTTCTCTGAGGATCCCCGGCTTGGCCGCTGGGGCCTTGGCCGGCCGTGGGCACATGTGGGCACGTGCTTGCTCTTTCATCTTTCATCTTTTGCTGGCAAGGCCGGGGCGAAGCCGAAGCCGGTCTTTCAGAGGATCGACCTGGAGCCTTGGAAAGGGAAGTGAGAGGCAGAGCATGGAGGCGGAGTTCGCTTAGTCAGGTTCCCCGTTTTCCGCACGCCCAAAAGGGCTGTTGCGCGCTTGACCTTTTTCGCAGCAAAACGGTGGTGCTGTAGACTTACTAGACCAGGGCGCTCGGGACCGGCGATGTGGAAGTGCTGCTGGCCGGATGCCGTCTGCACCTCCCCGCTAGCATGAGGCTTCTAAACGAGGGTTGGTGGCTTTTTGTGTCCTCTTGGCATGGCGGCTGGTGGTGCCGTTGCCACGCCACGGCGATTTGCGCTGTCAACGCTCTTGAGGGGGTTGCACGGCAGCAGCATGCGACCGCAGATGCAGTCACTTTTGTTGCTACTCATGACTGTAGCGGCACCAGCAAGGTTGAGAGGTAGCTCTTCGCGGACAGTATGGGCCATGATCGCGGGGGCCCTCATTGCCATGATCCTCAGGTACCTGCAGGACAGGACAGTCCGTCCTTCACGGCCTCGCTTCCTCCTTGGGCCCTCGCCCTCGCCGCCCTCGCCCTGTCAGGACCTTTACCGAAAGTTCCGGCGACAGGAAGCTGAGTCGCTTTGGCGTCGACACGTGGACCTCAGCGTGGTTCAGGCCCCTGCTGGCTTCAAAAGTGTCCGACGTATGTACTTCATTGATTCGCCACTCGCAGTGCCCTGTCCGTGGTCCCGTCCATCTCTTGCGTCATCCTGCCTTGGGCAGATTTTGGTCAGCTTGTCTTTGCTGAGCCCTCGAAGGCAATCTTGCTCACGACGGAGCACTTGAAATCCCTGGGCCGCGTGGAGAAGCGCACACTCTTCGTGAAGCCCATTACGGAAGTCTTTAAGAACGAGTTTGTCTTGGCTAATGTTCTCAGCACAGCCGAAAAGGCTGTGGAAAAAAACGAGCCATTCCTGGTGACGCAGATGTCTCAGGAAGACAAGTGGCATGTGCTGACCACTTGCACGAATCACCTGAGCTCTTGCTTCGCTCCGTATCATGTCTTCTTCAATGAGGCCCGTCGTGTGGAGTCCTACTATCAGTCGGCATGGTATGTTTTCACTCTCACTTGCGCTCAAACCGAAGCTTCTGGAAGATGGTTTATCACGCCTCTCAAGCCTGTGGGGAAAGATGATGTCGGAATGCTTCGCATCCGAATCGTCATGATGAACGAGCAGGAACTGAGAGAGATCGCCTCTGGCGCTATCGAGCCTCCAAGCTTTGGCTTCTTCAATGGGCGCGCGCCTCAAGGGTTTGCGTTTGCGAACCGGGTGCTGCTCCGAGTTGTCTTGCAAGGGCACCGTTGCACCTGTTGTATCATGTTGTATCTGTGGCCGTGCAGGCGCCACGAAAGCCGATGGAAGACCTGCCAGCGTTTTGCGGAGCTCTTTGAGCGACAGTTGACCAAAGTTAGCGGCCAAAGCGACGTGGGGGATGCTGAGTGGGGTCCTAACCTTTGTGGAAGACTCTCGCAGTCTCACAAGAAGAAGGCAGGCAGCAATCCCTTGCTAATGGCCATGGGTGACACGGCCGCACAGCAGAGCCCTGCTGAAGAGAATTGCATCTTGCGAATTCATGTGCCGTTCCCGGCCGGGCGTTCCGCGATGGAGAAGACGGACTCGCAGAGACGTCTAGAAGAGTGCGTCTCCAAGGATGTAGTACTTTTCGAGTAGGTCTGAGTGTCCCCGGCTTTAGGGCCTTTAGGGTTTAGGGACTCCCCCCTTGCGAGCCTGTCAGCCAGCATGGGGAAGCCGTCGCCCCCGGGCATCTTTTGCCACTGTCTCACGAGGCGCTCCCGCCGAGCCTGCGCTCTTGGTTTCCACCGTTACATCCTGCGTCGAGCCCCGTTTCTAGCACTCAGCTTCGGCAACGGCGAGGCGCAAAAGATGCATTGCGAACACAGAATCATGTGTCTTTAACTCAGATCTCCGGATCATCCACAGGCATGAAGGCATGACTCGCAAGACGATGCCCCGTGCCAGCTGCGTGGCTCACTCCGGGCGGTGGCAGACATGCTTGCCTATCCCTTGCCAGAGGGCCCGGCTGAAGTGAGGCCGAAAACCCTCTTGGGAGGCTCCGCGCCCAGTCGACCTGGGCGAGCGAAGCCGCAAAGCGCGCCGGCGAAGCCTCGCTTTTTGGGGGCCTCCGCCTTTGGGGCCTTTCTGCCTGCTGCACTTCTGGCAAGGCCAGACCTGGGATTAAGGCCTGAGCTGAGAGAGTCTCTTGTTCTGTCCAGATCCTGCCGCCGATTGGCCGGAGGAGAGATCAGTTCTTTGCTCCTTCCATAGCACGCACAGCTTTGCTGGGAGGAGTGCTGCGATGCCCGCATTGGCTGAAGCAGGCACGGGGATTTGCTCCTGTGAATTGCGACAGGTGCAGCCGAGTGCAGCAGTTCAGATTTCTGTCGATCAGGCCAGAAGAGTCGCCCGCAGGGCGGAGGAAGATCAGGCGCGAATCGGGTTTCGCGAGTCAAACTCGACACGAAGCTGTTGTGTCCTCGTGGCCAGTTCGTGCAGAACATCAAGGCGCTGATGCCCAACAAGGAGGTGGTCTTGGAGGGAGACAGATCACCCGAGCAAGAGGAGCAGATTGGATTGCAGAGCAGACAGTCATCCCATGTTTCTTGAGGCCTTACCATCCCAGCCGCAAAGCCGCAAAGTTCTTGAAACTGAGGGAGATGCAGCAGCTGGCCAGGGAGTACTTGGAGGAGCAAGGGATAGACTTGGATGAGATGCCAGGCCCCAAGCTTTGTCCGCACTTAGAGACTTAGACGGATTTCCAATGTCCAAGGAATGTGAAGGTTATCGGATTGCAAGACCGGACTATGGCAGAGGATCCGGAGAAGAAGTACCGAACAGACAAGACCTTGATGATGGAAGCCTACGACCGTGGCGAGATACAGCTCATGGAGATGACCTGCCCCTCGACGCCATTGGTCGAATTCCAAGTTTGTCAGGGCGACCCGACCACTTTTCTCACTCTGCTGCATTTCCCAGGCAAGGACTTGTTGGCCGTCAAGCCCCACGACGCGGAGGTCTGGCGGATGCTCACCTTGGGCCGACTCCGCCTGAAGCGCTCCGCTCAACACCTTGGCGCAGTTTCTTTTCCCGGGTTTTGTCCCCTTTGTCGTGTGAGGCTCTGGGACGTGGCCCTGGAAGCGGCTCGGCGGTGGATTGCCTTCGAGCCGCAGTCGCTGAACCCTCGCTGCGCGGAAGCTTTCGCACAAGCCGGGAGCCAGGACGCGACACAACCAGAAAGCGCTTCTGCCGGGCTTGCTTTGCCCCTTGCGTCAATGCGTTGGGGAGAGGAGCTGGACGGCGTGAAGGAAGCACGCGTCCGGTTCGCGCAACTGTACAAAGAAGTGACCAGCATGGACTCCAAGGGCGAAGCTCTCAGCTCTGCCTCAGCCTTCGGCCTCTGCCTGTCTGCTTCAGAGGCGAAGGCGTCCGTGATGTTGCGGTCGAGCTGCAAGAGTGCGTCTGGCGATGCGATGAGCTGCTGGAGCACCGCAAAGCAGAGGAGCAGAAGGAGCAGAAGGAGCAGAAGGAGGCCCAGGCCGGCCACGTCTCCGGGCAGAGGTGCAAAGGGTCCTCAGAGTTAGCCGAGGAGCCCCAGCCCTGCAACCTGAGCGCTCGCCCGGCCACGGTCCTCACCGGAGCGAGGCCCCGGCTGAAGGACGTAGAGCGCCCATGCAACACTCAGATTCACTTCTATGCCTTATGCCTTTATGTAGCTATTGACACAGCTGTGGCATGAGGGGGTGTCTCGAATAGTTCGGTTTGGGGTTTAAGGTTTGCGGATTATTTCGGGTTCAGGGCTTCTGGGTTCAGGATTTCCATGCTAGGGTTTCTGCGCTTGGGCTTTCTGCCTTGGGGTTTATGGCTTCAGGGTCTCTGGGTTCAGGGCTTCAGGCCCAAAGCTCTGAAGCCCAAAGCCTGAACCCCAAATGCCTCAAACCGATGCCCGCACCACAGCAAACTCCGCGACTCTCGACCCAAACACCACAATCAAAGCAGATGTCGCGACGCCCCTCCATGGAGAAGTGTAAAAGGTTTTTCCTCACCCTCGGCGTGGGGTTGTTAGATGTTAGAGTCAGCTATTACTCCCGCCCGCTCCTCGTCCGCTCCTCGCCAGCTGAGACTACCTCCAGAGACTCCCTGGAGTGCCCAACCCAGAGACAACCGTGAGACTTCCTGGAGTGCCAAACCGCAGAGACTACCGAGACTCCCTGGAGTGCCCAAGTGCCCAACCCCAGAGACTACCTTGAGACTGCATGGAGTATCTAACCCCAAAGACTACTGTGAGACTCGTGGTCAACCCGGGGACCCCAGGACCTTAACGCCAGTCAGTGGTGTGCCCCCATGGGTCGTCGACTGACCTGAGTCGAACATGTGTTTTGGTTCGTGTACGGGGGCCCCGCGTTCGTAACGCATTTTTCCGGGCCCTCATTGGACAAGGTTACGGTCCTCTACAGGTCCGGACCCAGGTTGTGGACCCGGGTTGCCGCAAATAATCCCGAATGTCCCCCACCTCCCGGAATAATAACGTCCCGCCTTACTCAATTATTATTCCAACCCCCGCACGACCCCCCCCCGCCAAGACACCCCCCATACTGTGGTTATGCATGTGGCTGCTTCATTGTGGATGAATCTATGATTGTATATGTGTGTTGGAGGCCGCCCCATTATTTTCTGCCGAACTTTGCCAACTCCATCGGGCCCATCAAGGTCGTCCAAGCAGACGACGAGGAGTTGGGAGGTGGAGCGGTCCACCCCCGCAAGATCGTTGTCACCAAGGACGTGGAGGCAGACCGCCTTTTTGCTGCTTCTCTTGCATCCTTCTGGTGTGCGTGAGCCAGGCGGGTGAGCCCTTGTTTGTGCAGAATTCCTTGGCCTTCTCTGCCGTGGATCAGGCACCACCAGAAACTGGACAATTACCAGTACAGCTGCTTTTCCATCTCGTGATCTGTTCCAGGCTGGGGACACGGTGCGGCTGAAGACAGCACTGGTCACTGCCGCGACGTTGTCAGAACCTTGGCGGTGGGTTTGGCCCTTGAGCTCTGCAGAGTGGGTGCGAGGTCCCCAAGACAAGCAAAGCTTCTCGACATCCTCTTGGACCGCAGCGACTGGGAGGACTCCGACAGCGATGCCGTCATGGCGGCCCTCGACGACCCGAAGGCAGAAAGAGACAGAGACAGAGACAGAGGGAGAGAGCCCTGCAAGAGGGAGAGAGAGGCAGATTTAGCGAGGGGCTCAGGGAGGGAGCGAGCATGCTGCTGAAGCTGCGCAAGCTCTCTGCGCAACATGCGGCCGCTCTCTCTCGCAAGAAAGAGGTCGTTCGGGAGTTTGGCCCCTGGAGCTCCGACGCGGAGTCCATGATCGATCACTTGCAGGCAAGATCCGGTGGGAGTTTGGCCGGCCATCTGCAAAGCTTGACCTGGGACGAGAGGTCTGCGAGCAGCTGGTCCTGGAGTCACAAATCCTCACGGGGAAGAACTATGCCGGCATTTGGGTGCCAGGGGCCCAGCTTCGCCCTGGGTGCTCTTGGTCGGCTTGGTGGTGGTGCTGCTGCAACAAGGCTTCCGGCCATGGCGCGACACAGCTGTGCACCTTCAGGCCCAGCTGCCAAAGTTCTGTGCCGAGTGGTTTTTTCATGTTTAACCTTTCTCTTTCATGCGTTCTTTCCACGCCAGCTGTCTACACGATCTGGGGTGACGTGATGGTTGCGCGAGCTTCGCGGAATCTGAAAGCGGGAGATGAGGCCCCGCTTTGTCGCTTCGGTCCGCCCGCTTCTCGACCGCATCGCAAGCCGCAAGGTCACTTTCGGATTCATGGACCTTTGGCTTCGCTTGGACATGCGCCAAGAGAAGTTCACCAACGCCGCGGGTGGCGACGGCTTCTGGTGTAGGCAAGTGCAGTCACCAAAGATCGTGGCGGACCTTTGCACCGGGCAGGTGCCCGCGCTGCGAGGGGGAAGCCACGTGGCCCTCAAAGGTGGCCCGGAGCTCTGCCCAGCGCCAGCCCCCCAAAGCCCACCTCTGTGGCCAGCAAGGCCGTGGCGTCGGCAGACCTTGAGCTCAGGCACAGCTCCGTCGGTCATGGTGCCCGGTGCGCTCTCACTCTCCCCGTCCCCTGACAGGTTCGAGAAGCAAAGGAGCCGGGTTGAGGGAATCCTGCGTTCGCTGGACCTGAAGCTGGAAGAGAGGCGCCAGGCGACGGCTGTTTGTGTGACAAAAAAAGCTCAAACCTTTGCAAGCTTTGTCAGAACATGCAGAAGCAGTACGACGCCATCCGCGATGGGGTCTCAGAGTTGTTGAAGAGTACTAGTAACTGCTACTAGTACACTAGGTTGGAGGGACCGGCCAGCGCCATCGATTGTCGAGGACAGTGAGGATCAGCGGATCGAGTACGAAGCAGGCCGTGGCACCGTTACCGAGGACACCCGTCTCGGTGCCGTTGCTCAGGACTGCTGGGCTTGGCGGATCGCTTCGACAACCTGAAGGGCATGCCAAAGGACGAGGACATCGAGGAGCTCCGCAAGTACTTCCCGGAGAACAACGAGCCAGAGCCGCGAAAGCTGCAAAATTGGGCCGAGTCGCGTCGCCACTTCGCTCCTCTTCGCTCCTGCGCTCTGTCTCTTTGAGGTTGGTCGAAGTGCGGGCCGACTTGGCCGAGGACCTCCTGGATGCGATCATCACCTTCGAGAAGGAGGCTTGTTAGTGACTGTTGGTGGGCAGGCCATCGCGGGCCCACGGGTGCCAGGTGAATGAGAGCGACTTACCGGAGGAGCAGCGCCACTGGGTGCTCGCGAATCACTTCGCAGGGGAGCCCAGACACAAAATGCCCGAAAAGGATGGGGGGCCGGGCCGCAACTGCGGCGTCCCAGCCCAGGCGCAGTACAGCGAGCTCCTGGCCATCTTGCGCTTGCGCCGCGACGTGGAGGCCACGGGGCCTGACGGGGCCTGACGGGGCGTGACGGGGCCCACGGTTCCCTCAGTTCCCACTTTGGGGCTCCGAGGCCCAGCGCAGAGCGCTGGGAGGCATCCTGGACGCCGTCGGCACCTTCGTTGCTTCCTGGGCGCATGTCAGGTGTGCTGTGTGTGCCGTGACCGGCCTCGAGGTGGCAGCGACTCATCCGGGCAGCTTTGAGCACCTGCGGCTTTCTGTTCTGCTCTGGGAGGTGGGAGGCTTTGATCTTGAGATACCGCCTTGAAGTCCCCAGCGTATCCCGTCCTCCGCCAGGTCTCGGCTCAGTGCGAAGATCCGACCCTGATGCGTGAGGCGTGGCTAGAGAAGCCCGTGTGGCCTGCGAGATATGAGCTTGATCTTGCGGAGGACCTTGTTCGGGACCTAATCCCAAAGGAGCTGGACAGAGTTCGGGAAGCAATCAAAATCAGATATGGCCCAGACCTCACTCGGACACCTTGTTTGTTTCGACTTACAACAGCGTCGCGCGCCGAGGGCGCGATCTCGATGACACAGAGGTGGCTTGGACGATACAATGACGCAAGGGCAGGCGGTTGCAGGATCATCGGTGCTAGGTCCATGCTTCGAGACCGTTTCTTTCAAAACTTGTTTACACACTGACAGCTCAGTGCGGCTTGGTCATAGTATGTCAGAACGTCTCTACGCATCTTCGCGTGTTGACGACGTCCAGCCGGCGCTGTGCCTCTAAAGTGCTGGATGACAGGTGAGCGCCACAATGGCCAGGATCGCTTCGACAAGCATCATTGACGAGAACTGGATGTGGGACATCACGCACGGTGCTAAGCGAAGCGTGAAGCATCTTGCCCCACGGCCTGCTTGGGCTGGCTGATTCTTGTGGGCTCCGGTCACTCAAGGTGGTGTGCGGGGCGGAATTATGCTCCCGAGCCCGCGCGGGGTCCTTCCGGCAAGGCCAGCGGAAGCGGGGAGCAGGGGAAGGGTGAGAGAGAGAGAGAGAGAGAGACCATGGCTGCAGGTCTTACCGGTGCTCGGCTCTTCGATCCTGGTGTGATGTGGTATCGTAGACGTAGCTGACATGGAGGAAAAGATGTGTCCTACAAAACGCTTGCTCTGGCACCCTCAGTTTCTGTTGCACAGAGCATCACATGGCGTGACAGTCGAGTCTACCGCCATGTTGCCGCAGTTAAGCGGGCTCACGCATGTAGTCAAATGAGCTTAAACGTGGCAAGACACCTTTCGCCCTGGCCAGCCCGTGGCTGAGCAAGCCGCTTGAAGAACATGGTTCGGGAGCCTCTCCCATTTTGCTGTTGCACAAACGGTTTCTCCAACCCTACGCGAAACAGAGTACCGCTCTCGCTCTCCCCTTAAGGTGGGACTGGCAAGAGCAGAACGGGCGGGTGGAAGCGGCCAGGCCAGGGCCAGGCACATCCGCGCGAGAGCCGAAAGACTCCTCCCCTGCCGTAGGAGGCCTTGACTCGAGTGCAAAATGCCCTTGGCCTCAGAGAATCTCGGAGGCGTCTGCGCTTGGGCGTGGCGTGTGTCCGAGGTCCGGACCCATGGGTGGCTCTGCTGGCGCCACCAGAGTCATTGGTAAAGGCGAGATGCTACTCCAGGCAGCAAATAATTAAATAATTCGAGCCATACGAGCGAAGGCCAGCGGCGGCTTATGACCAAAGGCATCAAGATGGGTAGCTGGGTTGCTGTATCGTCAGTGCCCCAGATCTCACGTAAGCATCGCAGAAGCGGGCGTGAGACTGCTCCCCAGTCGAAGCCGAGACTGTGAGGTATCGTGTCCCCATCAAGCAAGAAATAGACGAGAATGACACTGGCCACTACGAAGGGAGGATAATTGACAAGCGTATCGGCGGCCAGGACAGCTTAGGGCTTGTGTTGCGTGGGAGCGGTGCCGTCCTTCTGCGTCCCCCTTGAGGATCGGGAGTCCTTCATCGAGCTTAAGGACGTTTTGAAGGTGGACATCGATGGAAACATTATCGGCAAAGAAAAGCAAAAGCGACTTATAGATGCTTTCATTGAGGACTGCAAGGCCATGTGCCTGAGTGCTCGCATGCTCTGCCGTGCCTCTACCACAAGCTACGTACGTGGTGGCAGGTCATCGACAAAAGAGACGAGACGTGGGATGCCATCAAGACGCAAAGCGAAGCTGCAGCCCGACAGCATGCAGCCGAAAAAAAGTGGCTGTCTGTCGTTCTGCGCATTTTGCACACCGATATGCTGCAGGAAGCCGCAAAGCTGCAAGGCCCGCCTGCGGTGGTCAACCAGGCTGATTCGTCCCGAGAAGCCAGCTTCAGCCAACAGCTGCTGCAGCTATCTCGTAACTTCAATGTCCACTTTGAGTAGCATTTATGGCCAAGCGTCTGGCGTTCCCAGCCCCCCCCCCCCGCAATGGGGTGGTCTGGTAGAGGTAGGGGGTTGGCGTGTGCGGAGAGGGGTCGGGGCGGTTGGGTGGGGTGTGGCCAGGCGTCACAGAGAGGGCCGGGTCGGGCCGGCGCAAGCCACAAACCCTCTAAGGTAGGGCTCGTCCTGTTTCTCAAAACGGTAACCTGTACTTCATGTTTAAAACCTCACACCCAACCTAAACCCCGCCTAAA
>CAJNDV010031496.1:3107-20217 GCA_905221635.1 Symbiodinium sp. CCMP2456 | reverse complement strand
GGGGGGGGGGGGGGGAGGCACTCGCCGAGCAGTGGAGCCCTTGCCAGGCTCTGTCTCTTAGACGAAAGCCTGCCCAAGAAGAACACGCTTCCAGAAGCCTTGCTGCAGGCCAGGACAGGAGCAGGGGAGCCCCCCAACCACTTTTTTCTTAAAACTAAAAGGACTCATGCAGAGAGATAGAGCTGAGCTCAGCTCTGGAAGTCTGCGAGGCTTTGCCCCTGGTGCCTGCGGCGGAGTGCGGCTCGAAGGTTTGCCAGGCGGCGGGGCGCGCGTGCGCGCGCGGGCACGCGGGCGCGCCCGTGCGCATGGCTCGCCTCGAAAGGAAAGTGTTGGGGGGCCCGGGAGAAGAAGTTCTTCAGCTTGTTTTGCCCGAGGTTTGCCTGCTGGAACTTGGAGATTGTAAGGCCCGGCACAGTTGGGCGCGGCTCTCATGCTTCCTGCGCCGCACGCTCCTGCGCCCCCCAAGGTGCCACAATTGCCTTGCGGCCACGCGTTCCATTTTGAATGTGCCGTGCACTCGGTAGAACTCTCCCAGCACACAGCCGCTGTTGGAACCCGGATTGCCCCTCAGGCTTGCAAGTGGTTCACAAGCTGTTCGGCCAGGTGTCCGGTTTGCCAGGTTCCCGCAGCGTGCTGGTTCCGGGGTGTCATGGTCTGTGCACGTTCGTGCTTTGCCGGCAGGTTTCCATCCTTGACCCGCCCGTGGCACCGCCTTCGACCGTCACCGATTCGGCCCCGGCCGGGGCGTAAGCTTTGGCCCGCGCGCCCAGTTCTTGGATGTTCCAAGAGAGTCCGGAGGCCAGCTCAGAGACCAAGAGCCCAGACAGTCGGTCTTGGCTGAGACGGGGTGAGGAATCCGATTCTGAAGCCGTGTGAAGCCGTGTAGTCCCTGGTCCATGACTTACCTTCCACCGGGCGATGATCAAGCTTAATCCATTTGTTCTACGAGCTTGTGCCGCCCGTCCCTGCTGCTGTTCTGTGCATGATTCCGAATTTGTATGTATATAGGTAGAGCGAACCTCAGGACTGAGTCTTCAAGGTTCAATGTGCAGTTGGTTTCTTGGTCGTTTCGCTTGCTTCGTTTCACGGAATTTGATCTCAGTCCGTATGTGCACACGTGCGAAGTGCCTGTCTGTACACTGGCGACGTCCAGCATCAGAAACGGACTCCTTCTCTTCGTGCAGTACCCAGGACCATCGTCAGCGGAGAGACAGGGACTTCGCACGACTTAGGCCGTTATTGTTGGCTGCGTGCTTGACTGCCTTCGGGCTGTCGATTAAAGAGTTTTGTGCATGCCAACAATTTTTCAATCAAGCGCTTGCGGCAATGTTTCCTTCTTGACCCAGAGAACTTCCAGCTTTTGAGGCGCAGTTGATTGGAACAGACGCAAGCCCTGGAGCTTGGTGAGTGGCGCGCAGCTACAGCTCGCATGCCGACACTCTCTTGCGGTACCTCGTGACGCAAGGCCTCACTTTGTGTCAGTATCCATGTAGTTTTACATTCTGTCTCTAAGTGGAAAAAAACCTCGAGATGCCTAAACTTTAGCATGTGACCGGTTGTTCTGTGATCGTGTAGTAGGCGATCTTCCGTCAGACTGTAGCTTGCTGACGCCGTCCCAGACCAGATGTGATCCTTACAATTTGAAGAGCCCGAAAAGCAGGGCCGGCTGCATCAGGGTAGTCTTGCAACAGGAGCCTGCAGGGGGAGACATGCCCGTGGGACGTTCATCACGCTGCCGTGGTAATCGGTGTTTGTGTCCTTGGCGCAGCTTTTGTGGCTTCGCACCGTCATGTGGGTCTGGCGGTCGCTGGGATGTGACCAAGCAGCCGAGCTACCGCAGTCGACGATTGCGGCTCTAGGCAGGGAGAGAGGGCGAGAAGCGAAAATAGAAAAGAGCGCGGCGGAGGGTTTTTGGGACGTGCCGTGCTGCCGTGCTTGCGTGCTGCTTGCAGGCCGGCGGTGCTGCAAGGACCAGCCCGATGGGGGGTTCCTGTCGCCCTCTCCCAGCTGGTTGGATGAGGGACTCCCAGGCCGAGATTCGGAAAGCTCCGTGAAGGACTCCAAAGGAGAGGCTTATTGGATTTCGAACTCCGCTCGAAATGACATCGTCACGGCTGCATGGCGATTGGAGCCTCTGAACAACCTGAGACTTTGCGTGCCTGCGGCCGTGGAAGTTCGGTCACCGGGACCTGTGCAGGTTCTTGAAATCAACGAGAAGTCGGTGAAGGGCCCGGGCGAGAAGGGTTTGGCCTTCAAGAATGTAAGGGAAGCTGTTCGCAGGCTCTCCTCTCGCGGCGGAGGCACCTTCTGCTACCGCGTGCCGACAGCGGTGGTTCAGTTGCGAGAGGAAGCGACTCGGGAAGTCTTAACCACCCCAGACCAGCCAGCTTGGCCGCACTGTGTTACCGGCGTCCTTGTGGGCGCGATGCTCCGCGTCGTCGTCTCCGTGGACTCGGCCAACTCGCCTTCGCCATCCCTGCCCTCCTTGCCATCCTTGAAGACTTCCATCAACAAGGACGCCGAGGAGGCTCGCGCCGTGATCATCCAGTGCGAGAGCTGCCGTCTCACCATCCTCCAGAGGGGCGGGCCTTTGCTGGATCCCGCGAAACTCCACGGCTGCAACGATGAGGGCATCGCCTACGAGTTTGACTTGTGGATGAAGAGGACCCGCAGCAAGCCCAACACCTGGAGACTCCTGAGCATAACGCCAGAACAGGGCGCCGTCGAGGATCGCTTGGTGTCAAGTTTGGCCTTCAATCCACCGCCAGGTGTTCTGTCAACCCACGGGAGGCAGATGGGGGACTTAGTCCTGGCAGCAGTGGCAGATATTGAGTTCAGCATCGAACCCTTCGAGCTCAGCTACGGAGAGTCACACCTGGAGTCCTTGAGACAAATGGTGGCCGAAGAGATCGCAAACCTCCTCGGCATTTCCACGGAGCAAGTGATGTGTGGCGCCTTCCTGCTCAAGAGTGTGGTTCCCAAGAGGCGGCATGTCCGGCGAAACTCCATGATGCTTCAGATTGCGTTGCTGCACTCGGGGCTCATCGATGTGGTGCGTGGGCCTCAGATGCCCACCTTTAAGCCGGGGCCGGCACTACCGACACCAGTGAGCCCGAAGAGCAAGAGGCCAGCGCTGTCTCAAAGCCCCACGGCCAGCGTCATGGACTCCCAGAGCTTGGCAGAGACAGGTCTAACCTCCGAAGCCGCCTCACCCGCCCAGAAGCCCAGGAAAAGTGTCGCACTCACACGGGCTCTGACGACCTTGAAGGACACAGAAGAAGCTTTTGCGAAGACTGTCCGGGGCCTGAGCGCCTCAGCCTCCGCCCCGTCGCTGCACGCAAAGAGCAGCACGCTGAGTAAAGCGCAAAGCACCCAAAGCACGCAGAGCCAAAGCAATTCGCAGAGCCTGTACAACACTCTGAACTTCCAGGGTCGAGAGATGCCCCCAGACCAGCTGCTGAAGATGCTCGTCAACATCTTGGGGGATCATCGGCATCCCATCCGAAAGCATCCAGAGATCTTCCCCATGTGCCTCGGCTCGAAGAAGCCTGCATTGAGGCCTGCGTCCTCTGCCCTGTGTCCGGCCCGTGTCCTGCCACGTCAGGTTCTCGAAGATAACGAAAAAGGCCGTGCTGACCAAAGCACCGCTGGTTGCCAGTCAAGACATCATCGACGCCTCGCACATGGCCGCCTCCATCCGCGAGCTCATGCAGCCGCGGAAGGTGCGAAGTGCCATCATGCGATGCCCGTTATATGGGACCAAACGGTATCCTACTACCTACTACCCATGCAACCCCCCCTTCCGCTTTTCTTGGCTTCCTCTTTAAAGAGTCGGAGAAAAGTCGCAGCAGGTGAAGCCGCTGCCGTCGGACCTGGATGGGACGTCCATGGAGCAGCTCTCCACCATGCGAACAGAGATCTTGAAACTCTACGCCCAACCAGGCGGAAGCATTGCGGTGCAGAAGTCGCAGCTGGTGAACCTCACGCCCAAAGAGATTTTGGACCTTGCGGACTCCTCCTTTGGGCAACTTCACTCTCTGGTTGCCTGTCTCGAAGCATCTCGGCCCAATCATTCCAACTCACCACAGCCACGCTGTACTAGTGACTAGTGACTTACAAGTGCAGAGGGAAGGCGATTGTTCCTGCGTCACATGTTGGAAGGTGTGGACGGTGTGGTCGTTCCCTGTCCTTCTGTTTGCCTCCAGCTTTGCTCACCCGAAACCTGCATGCATCCACTGCGAACTGCATCTAGTCGCTGAGCGATGAGGGGCCAAAAGAAGGTTCGGCCAGTGCTGACAGGATCGGGCGGCAGAGCCACAGCCGCGAGCACAAAGAGCGGACACTGAAAGTCAGCTAACCGAACGGAAAGCCCCCGAAGCTTCTCGCGAAGAGGGTTCTGCGGTTCTGCGAATGCGAGTTCAGAAAGCAGGTGCGGGTGGAGTCTGAAACGCGTGAGCCCACCGACCGCCGAAGCCGAAGTGTCCACCAAGGCAACCATTGAGAAGACCGAGAATGATGTCGAGTTTTGTCAGCGGCTTCGGCTTCATCATGCAGTGGAGCGGACGGTGGTCATCATGAGGCACTTCAGCTCGAATCGAGAGGCGGGGAAAGACAGGGGTTTTCGCTTCTGTCACAACACTTTAACTGGTTCCCAGCTGTCCCTGTCTGCCCGTGCTATGCTAGGGTTCCCTGATCAAAGCTGAATAATACAGGCTACCCTTACGTACTATTCAGAGGACGCTGGCTAGCGTGACTCGCTAAAGTGCGCTGGCCGCAGGTCGTGTTCCGGGGCTTCCAGGTTCTGGGGCACCTGACGAAGCACGACTTGCTGTCAGTGGATGCCATCGTCGACAAGTCGGTTGCACCAGACATCTTGCTGTCGGCATCTCACAGCTTTTCAGGGGCTTTGCGGCTTTACTCGTACCTGTTGCTTTCTACTTTTGACTTTGTGATTTGTTTTTTGCTGCTTGTTCTGCTTGCTATTCGACGCGTCCAGCTTGGATCTTAGTCTTCTCGTCTTGCTTGTGTCCATGGGCTTTTGCGTCGTCTTCCTGTCTGCGCAGGGGGAGTTAGCAGGTTCCCCTCACCGAGAGGCCAAATCGACGGTCTTGCGCCTACTGGGTAGATCCGATGGAGTCCAGTTGACAACCGAGTCCTGGTGGTTTGGCGAAGAGGTTGGGGTCCCGTGCTGGTTCCAATGACCAAGTGTCTATCGCATGCTTCATTGCTTGGCCTCGGCGCGTCGGTAGCTGGTGCCACTTATGCGGCTGCGCAAGGAGTTTCTGACAATTACGGGCTATGTTTTGCGGCGGGCGTTAGCTTAGCGTTGGTGTCGCTGCAGGAAAAACTGTTCCCTCAAAACTGTCAAGCTCACCAACTCCGCAAGTTCACCAGCTCTTGGGCTGGGCTCGCGAAAGCCAGATTCAATGTCTAAGCCAATGCCTTCCAGTTGCCAGTTGCTACCAAACCGTCACCAGCAAAGCCTCGCCCCAAGAAAGTCACTTCATGTCGCGGCAGCCCGTCCGCCACATCCGATTCCTGAAGCTGCGGGAACCGCGCCGAACTGACGAAGCTTTTTTTCTGCGTCTTTTCTGTGTGGAGTCCTCGAGTCCTTGAGGTCATCGGACAACTTCCCGAGCGACCAGGAGATGCAGCTCATCGCCTGTCAGGCGCTGCGATGGCGGGCTTTTCGGGGGGGTCTTTGCCTGGCTCTGACCTGCCTTGGTGTCACTGGGAGGTGCTGCGGCGCGTGTACATCCGGGCCCGCGAGATGACGATGGCGGGCTCCCGCGTCGTAACCTTGGGGAAGCAGTTGGAGGAGGCATCCCTCAGACGGGATCCGGGCCTTGGCGCAGCGTGCATAGCGTGCCAGATCGCTTTCTTGTCGCCCTGAGGTGTGGACGTTCCATGGCCTGGCTCGGATCTTGACTTCGATGAAGCTGTTTCCGCAAGATGCAGAAATACAGCTCGAGTGCTGTGTCCTTCTTGCGTCGATTGGGGAGCTGCTCCACAACAACGGCTATGCCACGGAGGTTTTCAAGATCCTGGAGCTGGCCATGCGCAAGCATGGGCAAAGGGCCCCTCGGCAAGCCTGGCAAGCCTGGCAAGCTGCAAGGCTTTTATTTGACAGGTGCGTCTGATGTGTTGGCGTGTTCGTCTACGTCTTTCTGACTGCAAAGGCTTTTTTGAGAGGTGTGTTAGTCCGGTTTTTAGTTTACTAGTCCTTCTGATCCATCCCCTTTGAGGCTGATCTGGTCTCCCAGGGCATTCTGATCATCGCCCGGCTCGGCGCCTCCTTCCTGGCCCTGGAGAACCGGGGCATCCGGACGATCGTGAACGCCATGGCCCGGCACCGCTCCGACAAGGAGCAGAGAGGAAGGAAACACAACCATGCCGCCATAATTTTTAGTGTATTGTAAAATGTGGTTGTATAGAATCACGAATAACACTCTGTAGTAAGGTATGATATTTCTGTTGCATGTCCTGGGATTTCATAGAGCCCGACGAGTGTCCAGGAGCTGCAGAAGACGGCGGTCCGGGCGCTCTTCGCCTTGTCCAAGGACGAGGTGACCTTGAAAGCAAGTCGCGCCGGCGGAGGCGTTGGGGCCATCTTTGCGGCCATGGCCGGTCACCCGGATGCCACGCAGGTGCTGCAGGAGGGCACCCGAGCCTTGGAGAAGCACTGCCCACGGGCCGTGGCCAGCATTGCCCGGCTCTGTGGCGATTTGATCGCGGTGCTCCCGCCCGTCGTCTGGTCTTCGGGACCGGACTTGGGAGGAATGCTGCAGGTCGGGCCCTCAGTCCACTCACTCTAGGCAACACCTTGCAAGGGGGTGACGGGGCGGCACCGCGCCCTGCTTTTCGCGAGGTCCACATGGATGTAGAGGATTTGAAGTCGAATGGCTGGGCGCCGCGAGGTGCGGAGGATGTGACGGCTGTAGGGGGTTGAGGTGTGGCGCTTGTGCTTGGTCGGCTGGGTCCCTGCCTAGGCATCGAGAACTTCGTCGCCGAGTTCTCGCCTCCAGCGAACGACTCGCGCTCCAAGGACGAGGAAGATTTGCTGCATCTGACTGCGGGCTTCCGTCGAAAGCAGGGCTTAAGGGATGACATCGATGCAGCGGACTCGCAATGGATGTCTTTGGGGAGCGTAAGGGTGATGATGCCCCGAACCTCCGCGCACAACATCCTGCAGAAGGACATCAATGCACTTTCGGGGCGTGGCTGCGACGTGGAGATCTTGAGGCAAGCCGGCCCCAAGAGGGAGCACGTGCAGGGCCTCTGCGAGGTCCTTGCAGAGGGAGTCGGACCAAAGAAGTACACGGCCCAGGATGGAGAGTTGCTGGTACTCATCTTGGGCCACTTTGCCTGGTTCTCGCATGCGCACGCCAGCGAAATCATTGAGTTTGGAGGTCATCAGGCGATCATGGAGTGGTTAAGAACTGATCGCTTTAAAGGCCAACGGGATCCCAGGGACGATGCTTTGGCCTTTCCCATGCAGCGAGCGTGTTTGTCAACACTGAGCTGTTTGTGTCGCCACGGCATCGACACAGCGGGGCATTTGCTGGAGCTGGAGGCTGTAGAGACGGCAGTTCAGTTTACAGGACATCTGGAGGCGGGGCTGCGTTGTGCCTCCTTGCGGCTTCTGGCAAGGCTTTTGCCCTATGCTGTGAAGCGGTACACAGGGAAGGACTCCAAAGACTCCATGCCCATGGACGACATCTGGCCCCCGGTGCTTTGCGAGCTCCGGAGCAGCGAGGAAGTCTTGCGCACAGCTGCGGCCACCTGTGCCGTCGAGGCCATCAACAGCCAGACGCTGCCAACGGATCCTCAGATGACCCAGAACTTGGCACAGGCTCTGCTGCACGCACTGGATGCTGCCACATTGGCAGACTCTGCTGCTGGTGCCCTTCCAGTTTTGATTGCCGTCTCCCGCATGGTCTCAGACACGGAGGACGAGTATGCTTCCACCGCCATCAAGAACTGTGACACCCTCATCCCGCTCTTGACGGACTGGCTCCCAAAGGCGACGAGAACATGTGCAGTCTCCACAGCGAAAGCTGCCGGTCTTGCTGCAGCCACCACCTTGCGGAACTTAAGCTCCTCGTCAGAAGGTCTCGGGCAAACGTGCATGCCACCCGTGGGGCTTGCTGAGGTGATGGTGGTGCTGCGTTCGGAGGCCCGTCCGTCCCGCACAAGTGGGCCTCTACTCGGCCGTTGGGCCAACAAGAAGCGAATTTCACATCAGCGGAGTTCGAGTGTAGTCGCTTCCGTGTGCTCGTGGCCGGTTGGGGGACCTGCTGTTTTTCCGGAGGTGCCGAGCTCGCGGCCATCCTGCGCTACGGCACCAGCGTCTCCGCAGAGCACCCGCCGGCAGCTGAGAAAAGGGGGCTGTTCTCGATTCCCCGTTCTGTGTTCGGTTCCGAGATGTTCCTGAGGTTGCAGGAGGCCTGCAAGGCAGCGATAGAGCTGGCCGTGCAGCGGGAGCCGGATGCCAGCTTGCTGGTGCAGATGCTCACGGGAAGGTTGCGTTTGGGCGCCAGCGGCGAGGAGAAGATCGCGGATCTGACGATCTTGATCCGCATCGCGCAGAGGGCCGTGGTGTTGATCAAGCAAGATCCCAATCAGGCCACGGAGTCGCTGCTGATGGCCTTGGAGGATTCCAGCGAGCTTATTCAGGGAATACCGCCCGATCTGCCCGGCGACAAGGACATGGACGGCATTTTGAAGGAGCTCACGACCCTCACCAGCAAGAGCATCGGCCTCCTCGGGGATGGGAGTAAGGAGGAGGGGGAGGAGCAGGAAGCCTCGTGAACGCCGGGCACACCCCATTCAGAAAGGAGCGCTTCCTTTCCGACGTCTCATTGGCCCCGGGGTCTCTCCCGGTGTCACCCGAATCTGAATTAGAATCGTCTCGGATGGATTCAAGGGAAGTTCTCGCAGAATGCGATGAGACACAGCCCACGGTCCACGGTCTCACCTCAAGACGTCAGCTCGAGACGTCACCTCCGTGTCACCGTCTCACAGAGAAGTTTGCGGGTTCAGGAGCGTCGAGCCCCGCACCATGTCACGCCCACCTCTCTATGCCTCGCAGAGCGAGCACTGAGGACAGGGGAGTGCTTTCGGGGCAGCCGAGCAGAGGTAGCAGCAGTAGAGCCCGATATTTGTGCACGCGACGGATGCAACTCTGCTGGGCTTGATCCCGGTAGTGTAGGGTAGGAAGCTAGTTTTAGTCTTTTGCGGGAAGGCAGTGTCCTGCGCGGCAGTTCGAACAAAAAGGCACGACGAAAGACAGCTCTTCTGCCAGACCAACCAAACGCTCCAGTTGGAGTTGCCCCAGTGCAATCCTGGAAGAGCTTGCGCTTTCCTCCGCTTGTTTTCGACCACGAGGTTACGCAGATGACAGAGACATGTGACATGATCGTCGGAAGTGGGTTCAACCACTCCAAGTCCTCTGGAAAAGGTGTTCTAGATTGCAGGAGCTGGACCCTCGAAACGACGGGTCACAGATGCTAACCATCAAACCATAGCCAATCCGCACTGCATCCCTTTTGCCTTAGCATGTAGCCTGCCAGTTGCGCCTGCTCTGCGATGTACCAGCCATGGTCACAGCCAGGCATTGCGTTCCTCGGCAGGAACTCAGGATTTGCAGGTCTGTTTCGGTTTGGCTGGCTGGTCTCTGTTGGCTGCATGTGCAAACTGGGAGGTACGCACCAGTTGGTGGCAAACCGGCCCATGTTGTGCACGGCTATCCAGTTCGTCCAGGACACCCAGGCCCAGGCCGTGTCGCCTCGTGGCAGGTAGCGTTCCCTGTTCCAGCATCCTCTGCAAGAGGCTACCCGCAGATCCCGCAACCGGTGCCGCCCGTTCTGCAGCCCGTCCACCACGAAGGTCGAACGCACAGACCCAGCACCCAGTTGAGAGTGGCTTGGCCTTGACAGCATGATGCCTTCTTCCCGAGCTGGAGTCTGCTTGTGGGATCTTAAGGAGATTTCCCTCGAGTACTCCTACGCTGAACTGTCGGCCTCGACGAGCCTTGTTCGCATGCGCCGATACTCTTGGGCCCAAAGACACCGCCAAACCGCGGTTCGCTCTTTTTGCCTTTTTAAGCCGCGTTCGTTCCTGCGGTCGTGGTGCATCCGCCCAGGACCAACTGGCATGACTCACGGCGGCTAGGTTCCGGGTCTTATGGCTCGGTTTACAAGGCTCCTCTTGAGTGATCAAAGGGCACTCTGTAGACGTGGCCTTTCCCGGCAGGGTGAGCTGGAGGATGGTTCGGAGGTGGCCATCAAGGCCTTCCGTCGCGACAGAGCGTCGCGACAGAGCTTGGGACGCCCCGCCTTGCACCAGGCCATTGACCTTGGCGCCTTGGGTGCCTCGGGCACTGCCCCGGAAATGGCCGGGTTTGAGGAAGAGGCCATGAGTGCACTGCGCATTCATGGGGGGCCGGGGGTGTGTATGTGTGTCACAGGTGCAGATGCTGAGCAAATTCCGGCACCCCAACTTGGCCTTGGTCTCTGAATCCATGAGAATTGCGCAGACGTGCGGTACCCTTTGTGCTACCCTTCGTTCTCGTGCGAGGTGACTTTGCTGGGATGGGGCAAGCACGACAGCGGCTCTGACAGGAAGCGCTACCTGGTCTACGAGCTCTTGTCGGGGGGAGACTGCTTCCAGCGATTACAGAAAAGCCGCTCGAACCAAATCTCCGGTAAGCGTCTTCGAAGCAGAGACCGCAGACAGGCACAAATTAGACACGAGGCGTGTCAGCCGTGTTTTTCAGTGAGGCAAGAAGCCGAGTGCGAACAGCCCCTTCTTGTGGTCCGGGGGCCCACAAAAACAGGGGGCAGGCAAGAAGGAAGTACGGATGTGTTGCCTCATTCCATTCAAGGTTTGAGCGGCTCAGCGTCTGCCTGGATGCAGCGGCAGGTCTTCCGCCTTTTTTGTTCGGACTCTTCGGAGTTTCTTCGCATTTCCTGCAGGTCTGTCCCACATGCTCAACTCGAAGCCCAAGGCTTTCCATAGGGACATCAAGTCAGCCAACATACTTTTAGTCGGGCGCTCGGCGTGCGTTGAGACATCACCGCAGCAGAGTTCCAAAGCAGCAGGATCGTCACGGAACTGCCAAAATGGCAGACTTCGGCCTGAGCTGCACGTCGAGCCATGCCAATTCGCTGCCAGCTCGGGTTCTCTTCCATGGTGTAGCACGCGTAGATCTGTGAATGCACTGCTCTTCCAGGCTGCATGTTACAGTCCGCACGATCAGCGGCACACCAGGATCGGCATGCAGCGTTGTGCTGGGCCCCAAAGAAGCGGTGGCAGCAGTGCCTTGAGTGCAGGCTACGCGTGCCCGATCTACTCGCGCACCGGCCGGGTCACCGAGGGCAGCGAGGCGAAAGGGAGCGACGAAAGGCGAGAGACGGAGAGACGGCATTGGCAGCTCCGGAGAGGTCCATTCCTTGGGGATGGTGATGCTGGAGCTCTTGACCGGCCTGGCACCGGCGACGGCAGATCCCACCAGGCCAGGCGTCGCTTCCATTGCCGAAGAGCGGTTTTGACGTCAAAGCCAGGCCCGGCGGCATCGCCTACCAGGTGGCAGATGCCATTTCGTGGCAGCCTTCAGTGAAGCTGGGTGTGTAGGAGCTCTACCTGCTACTAAGAACTCTACTCAGGCAGCACAGCCCCGGAGCACTAGAGCGCTGCCTGTGCAGCCTGGATGCGAATGCCCCTCGGTCGCGCTCCTTCTTGAGAGAGTCCCATCGTCACAGTTTTTGAAAGCTGAGGCAGGCTGGCCGAAAGACTTGGCCAAAGAAATGGCCGAGCTGGCCCTGCGTGCGGTGCACTCGCAGGAGGAGGTGCGCAGGTGCTGAGGTGCGAACGCCAACTCGTCGCGGACCGAAGTTGCCAGGAGCGCCCCCGCTTCGTCGAGCTCGTCCGCACCCTTCGCAGGCCAGGCCGTGCACGCCGCGCACGTCTTTGAGACCCTTCCCGGCCCCAGGCTCCTGGAGCGATTTCCGAAGCCCGTTCAGCGACTTGGCGCAAGGACAGAGCACGCTTTTTGGGGCAGCTTTCGGGGGCATCTTCATGCATAGGTCTGCGGCAATGCCAGCGCCACCACCGACCTCACCGGCCGCCCCGACGTCGCCGGAAAGCGAGGCGAACCCAAAGGCGCGCGAGGCGAAAGCCCAGGCGGTAATTGTACACAGCTCGCAAGCTGCTTTCGGCTTGGAATTTGTTACCGCTGTGGGTGTCGATTTGAACACACTGCCTCCCGACGTCCATCGTCTTTGCCTCGCGGGGACTATGCTCGAGGGTTCACTGCTAGTACCTGTGGGTCGGTCGCACCAGCAGCGGGCCTTTGAGGCTTGGGTGCCGGACCAACGGCAAAACTGTATATCGCGAACAGCGTTTGAGATTGCCTGCGGCACGAAAGGTGAGAATGCAATGCTGACAGTTCGTGGATCGGGCCTGATTTCGGTGGACGGTAAAGTTGCCCCTCGGGAGACGGGCATCCCACTGTCGTCTGGAGCTGAAATCGCGTTCCATCATGGCGCCGATATGAATTCGGTGCTGCTGCGGCTCCGGTTTGTACCAGGGGAAATCCTGTTGGAGTCGGAGCGCCGAGAGAAAGAGCCGGAGAAGGAGGAGAAGGAGAAAGAGAAAGTGGAGCCCAGTTCGCCGCGGCTTCCAGGGCCAGGGCTCGGTCGCGAGCCGAGCTCGCCTTGCCCCCGCCGAGCCGTTCGGGAAGATCTGGAGCTCAGCCCCTCGCGCTCGCGCGGCAGAGAAGCGAAAGACAGGGACAGGGAGCGCTTCGCGAACGGACCCCCTGCGGGCACCGGCACGGGCACCTGGATCCTCGCTTGTGTTCACGTCGAGGGCCTGAGCCCGGGCCAACTCGCAGACCTGCCCAGCGCGGTGCGGGACATCCAGGTGCCGAGCGCGCTGCTCCCGTTGATGCTGGGCCGGATCCACCAGAACCAGTTCGAAGCCCTCGCTAAGGCTGCAGACAAGCCGAAGCTGGGGAACTTCATTTCCAGGACACATGGTCAGCTGGATACAGATGCCGACGGTCTGTCACTTTGCGTGACGAACTTGAGCTCCAATCCGCTGCTTGGCTGGGAGCTGGTAATTGTATGATGTGATTGTTAAATGCTTGCAGGCCTCCGTTTTCTGTTGTGTAGACTCGTAGGACAGGGCGGGACCACATCCCTTCCACAAGCTCAGGCTTTATGTTGGGGAAGAGCTCGTGGCGCAAAGCCACACCGTAAAGCTGGCAAGAGGCCAGCTGCTGTGCTTTGCACGACCAGAGCAGGACTCAGGCAACCACATCCACTTCCTCAAGTTCAAGGCTGGTCTCTCGGGGCTGCACAGCGGCGCGCGAACTCTCCCCGCGCGATTTCATGCAGGCCATCTTGGTAGAAGGAGGCCCTGGCCCCACCAGTCTTCCACTCGGGTTCTGAGAGCTGCAGAGAGACAGAGAAAGAGAGAGAGAGAGAGAGACGCCGAGGCCCCCTTCGAGGCCAGGAGGCGCCGAACCGTGCCCCAACCACACACCTGTCTCCGCAGAGAAGTGTCCAGCTGGCTCGTTTCTGGGTTTTTTTTGGCCCCTTTTCAACACCGATATGCCGCTCTAAAAATCGGCTTTTACCAGGTGCAGGTGCGCCGCACGGTGGTGGAGGGTGCTGAGGCAGATGCCCGATGCCCACGTCTCTTGTGCTCCCAGCTCCAGTCGCCCCAGTGCAGGCTCCCCACTTGCTAACGCTGTCGCCGCCGACGCGGAAAGTGAATCCCGATGCTTCGACGTCGCCCAATCGGGTGCCTTGGGGGCTCAGCCGTTGCTTCACAGCCACGAGAGCAGCCCCTCTGAGATGCGATGAGGTGAGCCGGATCGCGCGAGAAAGGATCGATGAAAGGCTCTCCGGTCTTTGGGGCTCTGGATTCGGTTCCTCGAGCTTCGGCTTGGGGCGCCGATTTACCATAAAGGGCTTGGGACATGGTATGCGTTCGCAGAAAAAACAGCTTCCTGAGACTTCTGGCTTTCGGTCCGATTTTGTTTGGTTCCTCGGTTCGCCTGGGAGGCCAGCCCCGATCTGCCTGGAGCTTTCTGGTGATGGAGTGCTTGACGTTCCCGCCAGCGAGCGCAGAATTGGACCAGTTTCCGTGGCGGATCAGCCGATGTCCCTCAGCTCCCTAACACGGAAGTTTCAGAGCTGAAGACCTGTTGGCGGCCTGAGGATCGTGGGCAGGAAGCATCAGCCAGAGCTTCACAAGCGCGCCGTGAACCCGCAGTGCCTGAAGTTCATGAGCAGGGATCACTTCAGCATTTCCTGCGAGCGCGGGCTATTCCGTACCTGGGCCAAGTGTAGGCCCTAGGCGGGCTACCCTTGCCTCGCCTGGAGTCGAGTTCCGAGGAATCGAGCCCCTGACGTCCAACCCCATGTGGCGCTTCCGGGTCGGCTTGGAGCCCCTGGAGCTCGAGCAGCAAAAACCTGCCGAGCTTCGATCAGGAGCCAGGGCAGCAGGGCAGTCAGGGGAGTCAGGCTGGCCATCAGAAAGCTTGAACAGGAGATCGCGTTGCGCTTGGCACAGGCAGTGCGCCGGCCTGAGCGACCATGCAAAGACGGCGTTGGCTTTTTTTTTTGGAAGACACGTTCTACCGGGTCTTCACTTCTCCGCTTCCCTTGGCCTTGGCTTGCTCTTCACTTGGAACCGGATTGTTTAAGGACAATTCGCCAGAGGCAGCCCTCCAAAGCCTTTGCTGGCTCTTCACTGTTGAAGGTGCTGACCCCGCAAAGGCAGGGAACCTCGTTTCCTGAAGGTGTGGCTCGTGGAAGGCTCATCTTCTTGCTTGGAGGTGGAGCCAATGCTGAGCATTCCGCGGGCTCGCACGCCACCATCACCAGGCGGGTTCCAGATTCGGCGAATTTCGGGGGCTCATGAGTGCTCCTGTGAGGTGGGGCCTTTCCCCGTGTGTCTGAAGACAAGCCGTGGGCCATCCGCGTCTTGAGGTCGGCGCGCACGAGCATTGGCGCCTAGCAGAGACGAAGCCTCCTCCCCGATCTGTTATCGCATGGATTTGCCAGGACGCAAGAGACCTCGGCTGGCCTCGACAGCCCCGCCAGCCCAGCGCGCCCGCAGCCTCAGCTCAGCCATGAAGACGTCGCAAAGCCCTACTATACTCCCAAAACCCGCCGAAACCGCCAGCACCGCAGAAGACACCCAAGCCTCATCAAGCGTGCGAGCCGCTGGAAAGGCGAACGGCTCCTCTCTGAGAGCGGTGCACCAAAGGCCAAAGCTAAGAGTCGACCTCTCTAAAGTTTTAACAGGTACTCGAAGTCCACGGAACGTGGGATGCCTGTGGAAGAGAGCCGTGCTTTTGGTTGTCGCCACACCACCACCCCCACATTAAACAACTCATGCCAATGTTATTGTGTGGTCACAGCCGTCTTTCTCGTAAGTCTTGCGAATTCGGCGCATCCTTGCTGAGCAAGGAAATATGTAGGACGAACTTGCATCCCGAGTCCACTTTACAGTTAAGCGCTTGTAGCCACGATGTGGACCCAGCAGCGTGATTAACGGGAGGCAAGATTCAATCCATGCAGCCATGTGCTGGCACAGGCTCTTTTGTAGCAAGCACGCTCTGCTCATCTCTGCTCGAGCTACTGGCGCCAGTAGGTCGATGCTTTTCCCTCCCGGACAAATGGCGTCTTCAGAATGTGCTCGTTTTCAAGCAAAGCTCCTGCGATCCATGTAGGCCCGTCGAGCTCCAAAGCTTTTCGGTTCAGGGCCATGACGTCAGTGACGTTAGCTCCATGTTCGGCAGCCCCGATGCAGACGCAAGGGCCGCAAGAGCCCGGGTCAGAGCTGACGTGGCGACTGCCTGGCCACAGCGGGCGGAGAGCCCTCTGCGCGGAAGGGCGGCGCCTTGCACGGTCCCGGGGCAACCTGGCACACAGCGCCTACCGCGAGCTGTCGTTGAACATCTGCGACTCGTTCATCTCACACAGTTGGATGAGCTCTCGGATCTTCGCACCCGACTGCGAGCTACGAGGCGCATGACACTGCATGACTGCTTTTTGTTGGCTCTCCTGCGCTGGGGAGCTCAGTGTGCACCGTGCCTGCAGGGACCTGGAGCGGCGGAGATATGACCTGCAGCAACAGCTCCTGGCTGTGCGACAGCGGGAGGCCCTTTGGACGCTTGCGTCATCTTGCATCATCTTGCATCATCTTTCATCTTCTTGCTTCAGCTTCTCAGCCATGACAGGAGCAGCTTTCCGCGGAGGTGTCAGCCTGCGCTCGGCATCTGGCCCAAAGGCATCAGGCGCTTTCGATGCTCCGCTCCTTGGCACAGATTGAAGCGCGAGCCGCGTGGGAAGCGTTGGGGGTGGGTTCTACTTGTAGTTGGAGCTTACATGAATGACGATGGCTTGGCTGTGGCGAGGTCTGGAGGGTGCTGACTTGGAGAAGAGCTGCAGCAACGCAGAGGCACATATCTTGGTCTTGCGCAACATCGCCGAGAAGCTCAGCGCAGACGCATTGGCAGAGGACGGCAGTCGCTGTGGCCTCCGCATGCCCTCGCCAAGATAATGTTGATGGTGTTTGAATACTGTTTTTTGCCACCGGCCTTGTCCCCAGCCGCCCATGACCGCCCTTTGAATGTATCGTGGAAAGCTTCATGCGCTTGCACGCACGCTCTGCAGGAAAGCCGCGCGGCGGCGGTCACAGAATCTGCAGAGCCAGCAGGCGTGGAGGCAGCGACTGCTGAGGCTCTCTTGCAGCGTTGCTCCTTGCTTTGGTCCATCTGAGTGCCTTGATTCATGCCCGTGACAGGCAGGAAACGAGGCCAGGGAGATGCCCGGCGATGCAGACGTGGATGTGGCCGGGCTACAGAAAGAAACCGACGGCTCACAACCAAGTAAGGAAGCGCTGCAGATGTTGCCAGAAGCACAGATAGCGGCAGCCGCAACGGCAGCCAAAGAAACGCAGGCAGAACCTCCGGAGGCAACCACCGAGCCAAGGGTTGCAGGGCCAGCAGCCGTGAAAACAGGGGACCCTATTTTTGTTAAGCTTTTTTTTGCATTTTTTTTCCGTGCCTTTGGGGGGGGGGGGGGGGGGC
>CAJNDV010031495.1:20466-32120 GCA_905221635.1 Symbiodinium sp. CCMP2456 | reverse complement strand
ACCCTAAACCCTAAACCGAACCGCCAGGTGCAGCATGCCCTGTCTCTGCGACTTGCGGCCTCTTGCGATCAAGCAGGGGGCCAGAAGGTGGTCCTCGGCTCCGGGCTGAGCAGAGTTTTAGGGTTTAGGGTTTAGGGTCTAGGGTTTAGGAGGGTTTAGGGTTTAGGGTTTAGGGTTTAGGGTTTAGGGTTTAGGGTTTAGGATCAGGATTTCTAGGGCACGTGTAGGGCTTGGCAAGAACTGGCATTTTCATGCAGTGGCTACTCTCAAATCCGGACAATCAAGGTATGCCACCACGCGCCCTCTAGTTCTCATGAGATCCTGACTGTCCTGTTACCATGGTACAGTATAATTGTTGCTAGTATATAGTAGGTTCGCAAACCCCGAATTAGGGCGTGACCATTATCCTCGAAATACCTCACGAAGCTGCTCTGATAGTGCAGAGCTTTCATCTTGTGATGTGCCCTTGGATTGCAAACCCTAAGTTCTGAAATACATTTTTCGGTTCGCAACCATTGTTGCGTCTGTTTGTCTGGCTCTCCATTGCTGCGTGGTTCTGGTCTCATCATTCAGTGTGTGACGGCTACGGAGCCACGATTCCAGGTGCTATGATCCAGGGAGTGGGTGTAACGGCTCCCGGAGCCTGCTGAACCGTATTTGGTATTATATTGGTGACGCATGTAGTCCCCTGATTATTAAACCACCTTTGGTTCATTTAGGTCCCTATAATATTAGGATCCCTACCATAACTCGCATAATATTCGTATATATGGGCCTTCTTGGTTAATGGCATAATGTAGACCCCTGATGAACAACCTCCTCGCGCTTTGCGGAAGGTCCTTTATGCGAACTAGGCCCCCAAAACAGCAATAAGGATGGTCTTTTGGGACTTCATTCCGGAATAGTCGTGTATATGGACCCTCTGGGTAGGCTCAACCTTAAGGCCCTCAACGTTAATCCTCGAAGCCCGACATCCTGGAGCTCGAAGCAAAGTAAGTTTTGGTTTAGGGTTTAGGGTTTAGGGTTTAGGGTGATCCGAAGAACAGCAAACGAGGGTTTAGTGTTTAGTTTTGATCCGAGAACAGTAAGCCATGGTTTAGGGTATAGGGTTGAGCGTTGATCCGAAGAACAGGAAGTCAAGTTCCCAAACCGTACAGCATTGAAGACCAGGATGTGGTAGTTAAGGGTTTAGGATTTAGGGTTAGGGTTTAGAGTTTAAACTGAGTTCCCCAACAACAAGCCATAGAGCGAATTCCCCAAATGGAACATTATCATTCTGAAAACCCTAAACAGAGTTTGCGAAAACCCTAAAACCTAAACCCTAAACCCTTATTAATATAGAAGCTTCGACCATTACCTACATTCTATTCTTCCGTAGGGTTCCTTGTTATAGTTATCGTATCATGGGCCCCAAAACCCAATTCTAATTATTAAGGCCTTACATTACAAACCCTAAACCCGAAACCCTACATCCCCAAATCCCTAAGCCCTAAACCCTAAATGCTTGTGGATTTAAGAACCCTAAACCCTAAACCCCCAACCCCCAAACTCTAAACCCTAAGCCCTAAATCCCTAAACCCTAAATCCTAAACCCTAAACCCTAAACCCTAAACCCTAAGCCCCAAAGCTGAGGAGCTGCAGCTGCAGGCTGGACGGGTGGCCTCTGCTTAGGAACCTTGCGCGCCACCCAGGACACGGCTTTTGCGTTTAGGTTTTGGAGGTTTAGGTTTTTGGGGGTTTAGAGTTTTGGGGTTGGCGGTTTAGGTTTTGGGGTTTTAAGGTTCTGGGGGTTTAGAGTTTGGGGGTTGGGGGTTTAGGGTTTTGGGGATTAGGGTTTTGGGGTTTAGGGTTTTGGGGTTTAGGGCCTTGGGTTTCAGGGTTTAGGGTTTAGGGTTTTGGGCAAAGTTGTCGAAGTGTTATAGAGTTTGAAGGTTCTGCGGTTTGTACCCCAAGTTGAGGCAGCGATTGCTTTTGTTGTCGCAAGAGGGCAATTTGGGTTATATATGGTACACCCTCGTAGCAATGCAGGGCGCTGTTGTAGGCATAATCAGACAACCACATTTGACTGTGCCTGTGGATAGCCGACTGGCAGCATGTCCGTGCACACTGTCGGCATGCAGATGCTTAAGGCGGTTGGTGCAAAGCAGATGCACGCGAGACAGGTAGATACTGTTAATTACTAACTAAAGCACAGTAGAAAGCTAAGCATGCACACTTCTGCTGCATGCTTGAATGTGGGCATGGTCTTAAAGACTACCCAAATAGTATAATCTATAGTATACACTTTGACCCCAAAGTACCTATACAGGGACTATACTTTAAGGCCGAACTCTGCTTTTTGGGTACATGGACCCTTCGGGCTCGAAACCCCAAAGGAACCCTATGAACGCTTCTTCGGAGCCCGTCAAGGGAACCCTCATCCTGCACCTTACTACAGGCCCGCAACCCTAAACCCAAAACCCGTGCGGTCATGGGCTAAACCCTGAAACCGCATAGGAATAATAGGGAACCTATAGTACCCTGTAGTGAAGGATAATATTAAGGCCCCCTATGCCTCTATAGTTTAAGGTCTATTCCTTAACTAAGGGGTACCTGAAATGAGGGATTTACTGTAAACTATAAGTTAAGGGCCTTCATATTATGAGTCAAAGTCTATTCCTTCTTTGAGGGGTACCTGAATTGAGGGATATACCGGCCATAATAAACCCTAAACCCTAAACCCTAAACCCTAAACCCTAAACCCTACACCCATTCACAGTCTATTCCTTCATGAAGGGGTATTGGGCTCTCTGGGATTCTCTGGGCTCTAAGGGAACCCCTTGAAACCCCGACAGAGCCAGGGTCGGCTGAGGCTCTGGTCCGGGGAATCGCCTGAGTCTTTGAAGCGCCTGGCAGCAGCCTCGGAACGATTAGGGTTTAGGGTTTAGGGTTTAGGGTTTAGAATTAACATAGGGGCCTTAATAAATATAGGGTTTTCGGGTACATTATACTATAATTCGAATAAGGAGCCCCCCAAAATAGTATTGGTAATTATATTTAGGCCCCCATATTAGGCTGTAGGGTTATAGGGTCCCTGAAGGATAAACCCGTTTTGCCAAAGTTTGTAGGGTTTAGGGCCCCTAAACCTTACGGCGTGAAGCTGTGACTGTGTTGAGATGCGGGCCTTCGAGATTTTGTTTGTTTTTTGGCTTCTTCCTTTTCGGTTTTAGGGGCTTAGGGTTTAGGGATTTTGGAGTGTTGGAGGGACAGGTGATAAAGGGATTTGGCTTTTTCACGGGGGAGACTTCATGTAGGGGTAGGGGCCCAAATAACTACCAATACTATTTTTGGGGTGGTTCCTTATTATAGTCATAATATACTGGGCCCCAAAACCCTATTCTAATTATTAAGGCCCCTACACCATAAACCCTTTATAGTAGCTCTTAGAGAACCCCTTTTAAGGAGCCCTTTAAGGAACCCTAGTCTTTTTTTCAGGCCCGTATATTAAACCCTGTCCTCCAGCGCCGCCTGCTCGGGAGTGCAGTCTTCGGTTGATGCAAATCAGGATCAATCCTGATCGAGCTTCACATATAAGCACTAAACGGTGTAGGGTTTAGGGTTTTTAGGGGTTTAGGGATTAGGATTTAGGGTCTAGGGCGTAGGGTTTAGGGGTTTAGGGTTTAGGGGTCTAGGGTTTAGGGATTTAGGGCCTAAGCTCCAAAACGCTATCTACAGGAAAGGGTCGTGGGTACCTTTCGCATGGGGGCTCCACGGCAGTGCGCTGGCTCCCCGAGTTTGGCTTTGACATCGCCCATGCTTCGGGATTCATCTTGTTATAGCCTCAGAAACAGTCCATGGCAACCGGCAGAGCCTGCCGCTACGTCCATTAAACTTGCAAGATCAGTTCCTGCATTGGTATTGCTTTAGATTAATTAATTCTAGCCCAACGTCTCGATGACACTTCCTAATGCTCTTTTGCAAGAGGCCGACGCCATAGAACTGGCACATCAGCGAAATCGCTTGGGCCCAACCTGTTCTTGGTGTGGTGTGCGGCGGTCTAGCACGAGATCCGGTACAAATCAGAGCACAGCTTTCAATCATGAACTCTCGGATGGGAAGCGGCTTGTAGAATTCATACCGGTTTATGAGTCGAAGGTTTCGGGCTTAGGGTGTAGGGTCTCGCCAGGAAGATATTCCCTCTCAAGCCCGACATGTGATTGCCACCAAGTGCATTCTCCTTGCCAGGAAAGTCGTAAAGGCCCATTATAAAACTACAAAAACCCCTTCTTCCGCTATGTCAAGAGCTGGAGATGACATCACTCCCTGAAGCTTAAGCTCCACCTAGGCCAGCAGTCGTACAGCTCTAAGTTGAAAGGTTGCCCTCAGGGTCCCTGCACCCCAAAAGTGGAGACTTTCGACCCAAAGTATCCACAGAGGGACTACCTGAAGGCCAAAGTATCTACTACTTGGGTACATGGGCCCTTGAGCCCTCACACCCTAGACCCTATAGATGCCTTATAGAACCCTTATGGTACCCTTAAAGGAATCCTCAAAGGAACATATTCGGGTACATGGACTTACATGGACCCTTGGGCTTTCCTTACCCACAAACCTGCAGATGTCCTAATGCAAAGTAGGTCTCGTTGGTTAAATCCCTTAGGGTTCAGGGACTTAAACACCCCAAGCCAACTTGTCTTGCACAACCCGAAGCGGCCTTTCAGCCACAGTCGAAGCATATTTGGCAGTTGGAAGAATTGCCCATAGCCCGTAAACCTTAGGTCCTCTAAGCCCTTTCTATAAGCCCTAAGCCCCTCAACCCCAAGCCCTAAAGCCCTAAATGCCCAAAGCGCTAAAGCCCTAAACCCTAAAGCCCCTGAGGCCCTAAACCCTAAAGCCCTAAAGCGCTAAAGCCCTAAACCCTAAAGCCCCAAAACACCAAACCCTAAACCCTAAAGCCCTAAACCCTAAAGCCCAAAGCCCTAAGGCCCTAAACCCGAAGCCCTAAAGCCCCTAAGGCCCTAAACCCTAAAGCCCTAAAAAACCCAACCCTAAACCCCGAAGCCCTAAAGCCCTAAAGCCCTAAACCGGCTTGTGCTGGAGTCTCGGGGCTGTTTGCAGCCTCCTGCTCCGGGAACCCGAAACCCTTAGCCCTCAAACCCTCAAACCCGAAACCCTTAACCCAGAGGCCCCAAACCCCAAACCCTAACCCCTCAACCCTTAGCCCCCAAACCCGAAACCCTAAACCCCTAGCCCGAAGATCCATAGAGAGCCCAAGACCCCCTTAATTAAGGAATAGACCTGGAAGTTATAGGGTTCCTTATAAGGGGTCTATAAGGGAAATCAGGAATATGCCTTAAATTATAGGGGGGGGGCCTTAGTATTATGGTTTTAAGGTACATTCCTCAATTCATGGTGTATTGGGTTCTCTGGGTAGCGCCTTCCAGGAACAGCTGCCGTTCGCACAAAGTTGCGACGAGGCGGGTCGAGGGTTCGGTTTAGGGTTTAGGGTTCAGGGTTTAGGGTTCAGGGTTTGGGGTTTAGAGTTCAGGGTTTGGGGTTTAAGGTTCAGGGTTTAGGGTTTAGGGTGTTTTTGGGGGGCGGCTTTGAGACTGCTATCAGGCTTTAGGGCCGGGGGGTTTAGGTTCGTATAGGATGACCGTGACGACAGCGCCAGTGCCGTTTGCACCCTGAAGCCTATACGTTACTTGAGGATTTGCACATACCTGTAACAGATACTAAGCCTAAAACCCCTAAACCCTGAACCCTAAGCCCTAAACCCTAAAACCCTAAACCCTACTAGGGCTTCATGACTGGTAAATTGCAGGCCCAGTCGATCGGAGATTTTGCCTTCGACGCTCAGTTAAGGGCTTTAGGTAGGGCTTTAGGGTTTAGATTCTTGCGAGTTGCTACATACATGGTTTTGGTGGGTTATGTTTTTGGGCTTTGAGGCAAGTAATTAAATTAGAGGTTTGGATCTATGGGCTATGGGTTCAGGGGTGTTGGGTTTAGCGCCCACCTAGAACTCCGACATAGTGTGGAGTGGTTCTGTGATGTCGGTTCCCACCTTCCCTTCAATACAACATGTTTCGGCTCCTGCCCTGCGAAGCTGAGGTAAGGCTTTCGAGGTTTAGGCGATTTAGGGATTAGGGTCCAATGCGCAAGGCATTGGGGACAAGACTGTATGTGCGATCTTCGATCCTGACAATGCGTTCCATGAACACCTTCCGCTTTGGAGGGTCCGTCGGTTCATGGGGCTGCGGGCTGGCCTGCTACATGTGCACTGGGTACCGAGGTTCGTCTCACCCATGATGTACGAAGGTCGTACGGACCGGTGGTGGGTAATATAGCTCTGTGCAAAATGTAGAAGGTATGCGCTTCCTCAGTACGTTTCTGCACAAGCCCTGTGCCGGTGGCCCTTGAGGCCTCTCGTTCCTTCCGATGTGTGCAACGTTTTGCCAAGTACCCATGCCCTTCAAAACTACAAAAAAAATGATGAATTGATGCCCCTGTATTATAGAAGCCTCATATAGGAAAGAAACACCGCAAGCAAACCCAATTCTAAGCAGTATACTGTCTAGATGCATGAGGACTTCGCCGGCGCCTCCTCATCACTTCTGCCGCATACCTGGATCCCGGGCTTAGCGTTTCACTGAGTCTGAGTTCTGAGGGCAAGGCTGCAGCACCCTAAACCCTATAACCCTGTTCGCTCTATCAGTCTATCAGTCCAGCACCAAACCTCACACCCTAAGGACCCTAAGCCCCAGCAGAGCCTGAATTGTGGGACTTCTTTCGAATGACGTAGTTGGTGGCCAAGGATATTTTCTGGGTAGGATCCTAAATTTTATGTTTGGGTAACCAAAAAAAGGAACTACAACGGAGACCATAGGCAAGACATAAAACAACCCATGATTTCCGGGTCAAGCTAGGCCCTACTGTCTTGACCACCGCACGTAGTTCTTCCCACCCAGCGAACCCAATACCCCGTAATTTAGGAACATACCTTACATTATAGGGGCCTTAGTATTATGATTAAGGGCACATCCCTTAATTAAGGGGTTTTGGGCTCTCTGAGCACTTGGTAGCCAAGGCTTTCGATTTGCGTTGAGGGCGTTTCGGTTCTGGGGGCTCCAGAAGTTATTTAGGGTTTTGGGATTTAGGGCTTTATTGTTACTGCTTCATGATTTTAGGGCTTTAGGGTTTTTCGGTTTGGAGCTTCGATTCAGGATTGAGCGATTTCAAGGGTTGGGACAAACATGGCCACAGGACCTTGGGTTCAGGGATCTAACTTTGTGAGTGATTAGTAATCGCATGCCATACAGTTACTGGCTGTAGAAATATAGTGTGACATACCTCAATTAGAACTTCGTCGTCGTTTGGTTATCTGTTCGATGAAAACATGAGTTCTCGGGCGCAAGTTTGAGACGCTTTCCTGCATTGAAGAATGCTTCCGATGTTAATCCCATGGCCTCTGTCATCTGCAAGCTGGCTGGTGGCAAAGACAGGCAGCTCGTGCAAGCCAAGGAGAAGTACCTGGAACAGGCGACGCCCTAAACCCTAAGGGTCCATGTACCCAGATAGTCTATACTATAGTCTATACGTTGGCCCCCAAAGTACCTATATAGGGACTACTTTGAGGCCAAAGTATATACTACTTGGGTACACGGACCCTTAGGGTAAACCCTAAACCCTTAAGAATGAAAGCCTTGATCGGGCCCGCGAGCTCAAGCCTTCGGTGCAATAATAGGCGTTAGGGTTTAGGCTTTAGTGTTTAGGGTTTAGGGTTTAGTGTTTAGGGTTTAGTGTTTAGGGTTTAGGGTTAGGGTTTAGTGTTTAGGGTTTAGGGCTTGGGGTGAAAATATTTGTCGGGCAGTTATCGATCTCGCTGCAGCTGTTGCTGCTGCTGTGCAGCTGGATCATCGGCGATTCGTGAATTCAGTGCCCCACGACGTAACGCGCACAGTGTCATAGATGCTGCATGTGTTGCATGTGGTCCACAGCAAATTCAGCAATGCTCGAGATCAATCTAAAGAATCTAAATCTGACATCAGGCATCCCCTAGGGTCCCCTGAAGCCGTGGCCATGTTTTTATAGCGAGCCCGATAATATGGCAACTTCGTCTGTGGGTCTTTGGAACCCGCGGTTCACTGACAATCTGTGCGAGACTAGGCTGCGACTCCAAGATTACAAAGAGCAGCGCTTTAAATGGTATATACCTACTTTGGGGAAATCGAGAAACCCAAATGCCAGGTCTCAGTTCTCGTTTATTCGCTAATGCTTCTGGCAGCTAGACTCAGGATGGCGCAGATCTTGTGACACCTCAACGGTGAACAGCCAACAGCCTTAAACCAGCCCTAACCGCCGAAGGGTCTAGATGTTTTGCCCATGGTTTACGGCTTAGACCCTGCTCACAACACCTTTCGCCCCGCATTGCTGGGCCATGAGGCAGCCAGTGCGGCAGCAGCTGCCTATCTCTGCACGCTGCCAACTCCATTAGAAGGAGGGCATTCTGAAGTGTATACGGCTTTGCACACGCTTTGTCCTCTCAGGCTTACTTCCAGTGTTCGAAGGATCATAGTCATGAGCAAGGCAACCGGGCTGGACCTGAAGGCTTAGAGAGGTGTTTGCTTTGCAAGGAAGATGAGAGAGAGAGAGAGAGAGGGTGTGTGCGTGCGTGTGCGAAGTTCTGTGGCGGTGGCTTTCATGTTGTTCGGTTCAGGACTTAGAACTGCGACCTTGGAACGGGGCTTCTGGGGGGGGGGGGGGGGGGGGNNGGGGGGGGGGGGGGAAGGTTCCGGACACATTCCTTGTTGTAGGTCCCGGACGCATTCCTTAGCGTAGTTTGGAGTTCACCTGACCCCATCACATCAATGTGGCCGAGGCCAACCACTGCTTACCAGCAAAACAAAATATCATTAAAAGCACCAGCATATGTTTAAGCAGAAACATCGATACTGTCACACTGAAAACAAATAATGTGGCATACACGGCACTACTGAATCTGATCACGGCGCCACTCGTTGGTGCAGCTCTGCTGTTGATGATGGTGGTGTTGCATTCAACTACGACACGGTAAGCTCCGCATTTGTCTAATCCTATTCTGCTATAAATGTCGCAGGTTCAAAAGATGGTTTCGGATAGAATCACTATATCTATATATACATATGTATATATATATATATACATATATATGTAACTAATATTTTACTCTCGTATTTGCTTTCTACATGTGTATAGGGCTGTCTTTGATTGTTTATGCATGTGTGTGTGTGATCTGTGTATGGCCCTAATATGAACCCTAAATCCTATAAGCCCTGAACCCGAAACCGTGCACAGAACAGCAAGCCGACAAAAAGACTCGACCTCCCAACAACAAGAACTTCCACGCCCATCCTGTGATGTACAGAGGGGGTTTAGGAGGTTTAGGGTTGTTCCTACGTAGTGTTAGGGAGACCCCTTAAAAGGGGACCCTTCTTAAGACTACTTCTGGCTCTCTTAAAAGGGGCCTTATTGAGTGGGTTTATATCCCCAACGGTCCCCCTAGTCCTAACTCCTAGTTATGATATCTGAAGCTTAACACCAGTCATGTCGACTCAAGCCCGAGACATGGGTGAGACGATTCCGCAACCCTTTTGGGTTTGGGGTTTACTGTTTTTTAGGTTCAAAAGTATTCTATTGTTAAGGGTTTAGAGATGCTCTAAGAGTTTTAGGGTTTAGGGAGGTCGGATCGGATTCGCGTTTTTCGCGCGGAAAACAGTCCCTTGAGAAGGCGGCACTGGCCTCGTGGCACGGGCAAGTGGAGTTGCGAGGCAGTTTTGGGAGGGCATGGGTATTGGGCCTAACCCCACAGGGCCCATGTGCCCGAATAGTAGATACTTTGGCCCCAAAGTACCCAAATAGGGACTACTTTAAGGCCAAAGTATCTACGTATAAATTTGGGCTTATTTTGTCAAGCTTGGGCTCATCAGAGTAAACCTGGTTAACCCTAAACCCTAAACCCTAATTCGGTTCTACTCCAGTCTAAAGCCTGATCCACACTACCTATGGTCTCTTCCTTCTTTGTCTACCTTGCCTGTTTTATTATGGGATCTTAGGATCCTAACCAGAAAATTGGTTTCCAAAAGAAGGAGCCTTACAATACCCTCATAATCTAGGTAGGCTCCGTTAAAACCGCATAGAAGTTCTCATCACGCTCTGAAGCCCTCATAAACCCTGCCTGGAACGTATAACACCCTAGGCTATTTAACTTGAAGATAGCACTTCGTAAAAAGGCTGGGCCTTAGGATTTGGACTTGTGTGGGGCGTTGGGCTGTAAATATTGTGCATTTGCAAATACAGTCTGTATACTATAATTAAGTTGAACTATATAAGACAAAAGACTCGCGCCTTGACCATCTACAATGCCAGCCTTGTCCAGCCGCTATATATGTTTAGGGCTGTCTTCCGCCCGCGTTCTGCATGCTTCAACCGGGTCTTTCCACCTGTGCTGCAGCGTTCCTGCTGCAGCATCTAAACCCTCAGCCCTAAACCCTAAGACTAGGCCACAAAAGACCCTGAATCCCGGGACGACTAAACCCTAAACCCTAAACCCTAAGAAGCATCCAATGAGCAGCCGCGGTTCAGGGGTAAGGCTTCGACTCTCCATTTGAGTGGTTGTCAAAATTATGGTCCCTTTTTGGGTCCTTATTATAATACGGCACCTATTATTTAGGGTACCCCAAAAGGGACCCTAATTTTGACAACTACCCATTTGAGCTCCTTGCCACAGCTGAGCCTTTTCAGCGCGGGTGTAGGATTTAAGGTGTCCACGAAGCCTTTGTAAAGCCGAAGCAAAATCTGCTTCAGCCAACCCTGAAGCTAAGCCACATATCCTAATTAAGCTCTCCGGTTTGCACCGTGCTGCGTTGACCGTCGCCCTGTAGCCCTGAAGCAATGCTCTGAAACCCAGCAAGCAGAAACCAAGGCAGGATTCATTGTGCACAAAAACCGATATAGAGCAAGAAGGAAGTGCTGCCCTACACCCCAAACCCTATAGCCTCAGTCTAATGTGGCAGACAAGGCGCATGGGACTCGCTGCCACGGCATTCCAGACCAAGCTGCCGGGGGCCCCGGTACTGCAGTGGCATGAAAAACGTACCATGCATTATTCCTTATTTAATTTGTGGAAAGCTTTACACCAGAACCTATTCTGTTTATTCAGGCCCCTCTATATGAAACATGGGCGTTTCGAGTTGGACATGAGTTGAGGCTTAGGGTTGCGAGGTGATGCTCGTATGCCCTTGTTACAAGCAGCATTCCTCAAGCAGGGATCCTTCCACCCTGACTCTTACTGCACCCCCACCCCGACTAGATACAGGGTCGTTCAGGCTAACTTCGATGACCTCGGCATGTTTGTGAAGCAGGGAATCGTGTTGTGTCCGGGTTGGCAGCCCTAAACCGTAAACCCCAAACCCTAAACCCCAAACCCCAAACCCCAAACCCTAAACCCCAAAACCTAAACCCTAAACCCTAAACCCTACACCCCAAACCCTAAACCCTAGAGAGTCGATCGAAGTTGTCAAAACCATAGCCCCGACGCCGCAAGAGACTTCTGCCAGAAACTCTCGCCCCTAAGAGCCCGAAATGCTGAGCCCCGAAACCTACTATAGGGGCCTTAATAATTAGAATAGTGTTTTTTT
>CAJNDV010031495.1:0-17503 GCA_905221635.1 Symbiodinium sp. CCMP2456 | reverse complement strand
CTAAACCCCATACACCCTAAACCCTACACCCTACACCCTAGGGGATGTCGCAGGATGCTCTCCAGAATCCCAGGAGCTCGTCTCGGAAGGCCGGGGTCTCTGAACCCTTCGAAGTCACTAGGTTTAGGGAGAGACTCCAACCTTACTTGCTTAGGGTTTAGGGTTGAGGGTTTAGGGTTTAGGGTTTAGGGTTGAGGGTTTAGGGTTTAGGGTTTAGGGTTCAGTAATTTAGGGTTGAAGGTGTAGGGATTAGGGTTTAGGGTTGAGGATTTAGGGTTGAGGGAAGTTATAGGATTTAGGTTTAGGATGTCGGATTTAGGATTTAGGGTTTAGGGAGTTTAGGGTTGATTTAGGGTTCAGGGTTTAGGGAGTTTGGGGTTGAGGGTGTAGGATTTAGGGTTGATGGTTTAAGGTTTACGAGGTTGAGGGCCTTTAGGGTATACAGACTTTAGTAATTTCACTCACAAGGTAGGTTTAGGGTTCAGGGTTCAGGAAATTCACTCCGAAGGGAGGTTTGGGGTTTAGGGTTTAGGGCTTCGGGTTCAGTAACTTGACTCTGACTAGCTGTGCTTTAGAGCCTGGGGTACTGCTTAGTAATGGTGGGGTAGGTAAGCTTTGACCTTTTTGCGGTGGGTGCGTTTAGGAGTAGTGTGTGCAATTGGAAAAAGTGGGAACAGTATAGCTATATTATCCCCTGATGGCCGTATGGTCCTTGGTGGCTTCTACTAATAATGGGACCCGTGGACCCTTGGGGACAGGTCAAGGGTTTGAGGAGCGATGCTTGGTCAAGAAAGGTTCTGCTGGTGAGGCAGAAGGATTCGAAAGTACAACGAGCATAAACTGACTCCAAACTGAGTCCATGGGCGAGGCGGGAAAGGGCCGAAATCTGAAAGAAACAACACCTGAAGAGATTGAGGTAGCAAGGAATCAGCCAGAGCAGCGCGACAGGTATTGCTCTTGATTCCTCAACCGAAATTCCTAGGTTACTCCACATCTAATTCAGATTGCGAAGCATCGTTGCTGCAGGTCATGGATCACAGCCCGAGCCTTGCAAATTAGGGTTTAGGGTTTAGGGTTTAGTATCCGGTGTTGGCTCGTATGGTTAAGGGATGGTAAGGGATTCAGGTGAACACAGCCCAGGTTTCCAGGTGCCACCTAGGGCTTGCAAGGTCCATCTAATGTAGGGGCCTTAAAAATGACCAATACTATTTTGGGGACGATTGTCATTATAGTATAATGGGCCAACAACCCTATTCTAATTATTAGAGCCCCTATATTACCTGCTGATGCCTACGCACCTCTCCATGCCTGACTCGTGTCGGTTGCAGTTCTGAGCAGCGGGATGGAATATTCGGTTAATAGCTTTCGCAACTTACCATGGAGGGTGTCCAAAGATTGCAATATAGCAACTTTCCCGGCCTGGTGCCGACACCTTAAATCCAAATCTTTGGAGACGCTTGAATACAGATGCCTTAATGCCCCTGATTCTTTGTTTGGGGAGCAATCCGTGCGTGGGTGCATGCTTCTTCCCGCAAACTCTGACAAGTCTCGTATTGCACTACGACATGCCTCGTCATTGCATGGGATTCCGACCGGAGCACGCATGTTTCTGTGTGAACCGCATGCAACCAGACTTCGAGTGGCTTCACTCTTAGCTACAACCCCTACACACACAGACATATATATATATATATATATATACATATGTATGTATGTATATAATATGCGCACACACACATATATAATATTCCACTAGGTTCCCGAAAGCATGATTACAATGGTTTTTTCGGTCTGAATTCCACAATCGCGGCATGTTGCCCCACCAAGAGCCCCGGGCGATCCGTGATCCCTGAAACCAAGGAACCCACTGAAAGCCCAAATACCTGCGAGCACTAAATCCGCGAAGGTTTATAGGGCGTGGGGCCCCTAATTCACGTAAAGTAACCCTACAGCCTTACAGAGCCCTTCGAGAACCCCGTTAAAGGAACCCCAAACTAGAGAGCCCCGCAACCCCATTTAATCACATTCTAAAAAACCCAATGAGACCCTATTAAAACCCAATGAAGCCGTAAACGCCCACACCTTCAAAAGCACTACGAAATCCCACAAGACGTCTTGAACCACTAGGTACCCGAAGCCGGGACCCGGTGAAATCCCGAAACTCTACACTCCCGTGACTTTCCTAGGATCCCAGCAAAACATAATAAACTTTGCAATACAATAGTATTATATATATATATATAGATAAGCAAAACATAATAAACTTTACAATACAATAGTATTATATATATATATATGTATATATCTATCTATATATGTAGATAGACATATCGTAATTATATAGCTATATAACTATATTCGAAGGAGCCCTTCAAGGAATAATCCCTTGGAGCCTACCCTTCCAAGGCTGTTGGAAGGTCGCAGCGCGCTTTGGCCAGCGAGTCACAGGCCAAGGGCGGCTTTGATAAATAGAATCTCCTAGGTAGTATTACTATTAGGGAGACCCTTTATCAGGGTTTAGGGTTTAGGGGACGCTTTTTAACCCTACTTATGGCTGTGCTTTGAATCGAGAGGGTCCATATCCCCCTAAGCCTAGCTCCTAGTAGAGGTGATTATTTAGGCCCCTACATTAGCTCAAAAGAAGCTACTTTAAAGCCAATGTATAATATAGGAACCTGATTAAGAAACCTCGGTCCTATAACCCCCAGATATGGGGATCCACGTGAAGAACCCTGATAAAGACCCAGGGTTTCTTCATCAGGTTCCTAAGTTATACTATATGAGTACATGGAACCTTAGGTTTCTCTCAACCCTCAACCTACATTCTAAACTCTAAACCGTAAGCCCTAAACCTAACCACTAAGGCCTCTACATTACTTCGGGGCCAAAGTCTATGCATTTGGGTACGTCGGATCTGAGGACTTTAAAGGGTCCTACGGGTAAGTACCAAAACAAGCGGGGGTACTACTTACCCAATCCTGAAGTGGTAAATTTACATAGTTCCTACTGTAGAAACCCCTGCTACGACATAGGTACTTATTTTTTGGAGAGTGCGTTTGCCGACCTAAACCCTAAGCCCTAAACCCTAAACCCTAAACCCTAAATCCTTCCGTGCCAGGAGCTGGTTCTCATGGAGCCTCTCCGTGAGAAGGGCGTGGCCGTGTTACGACCCCGGACTTCAGATAATCTTTGGGCACAAAATGAGCAAGAGCAATCGTAATAGTGATAGCAATAATAGTACTAGTAATACTGATACTAATACTAATAGTAGTAGTAGTAGTAGTAGTAGTAGTAGTTGTAGTAGAAGTTGGAGTAGTAGTAGTAGTAGTAGTAGTAGCAGTAGTAGAAGTCGGAGTAGTAGGAGTAGTAGTAGCAGTAGTGGTAGCAGTCGTCGTCGTCGCAGTAATAGTAGTAGTATTGGAAATAGTGACAGGGAAGTAATAGTAATAGTAAGAGTGATAGCAATGGTGATGGTAAACGCGATCGACCTTTACGTTTCGGTGCATTGATGAGGCTCCAAGAACCGGTTCGGAACTGCGCGGTGTTACTGTGCTTTGAGTGGCAGTTGTCGGCATTCTCGGGCTCCAGGGTTCAGGGTTCAGGGTCTCTGGCTTGAGGCTCTTAGTGTTTGGCAGGTTTTTGAGGTATAGGGTTCGGCAGTGAGGACTTGAAGGTTTAGGGTTCAGGTTTAAGTCCTTCGGTGTGCCGGCGCAGGGTTTTAATCGCCCGAAGTGACCCTAGAACTAGAATAGAGTCCCTGTTCTTGTCATGAGTTTAGGTAACTCATCTTCTGTCTTTGAACCAGAACAACTTTAGCATAGGTCGTCCGATTAATTTACGTACTCATCTTGAGGTTACAACAAACAAGATGTCGGGTTTAGGATTTAGGGATTATTGCTTCTGGTAAATGTCAATGTTATCGAAGCCAATGCTTTCGAGTCAACGAAGTGGAAGTTGCACGAGCCGAAGCTTGGCCGTTCTCAACCCGTTATGCTTTAATGACCCACTTCTAAGCTAAACTTGGCCCTGAAACCATTTAACACTAATAAATGGGCCTTGATTAATTACCTACACTATTTCGGGGGGGNNGGGGGTCCTTACTATAATCATAGTATAATTAAGGCCGCTACATTATGATACATCTTAGCGTCCCCTTGGCCCGAAACCCTGACAACTCACGGTGCTCTCAAGGACCAACCCCTTTCTAAACCCTCACCCTTGAACTTCTAGACGCACATGAGCTCACGACAAAGTAGAGCGAAAGCCTGTAATCGCTTTAGTGTATTGTGTGGCCCAAGTATTGTATGATGAAGTAGATACTGCGGGGAGCACCACAGTTGATCAGAGAATCCCAACTATGTCCGAATCCCTGGCTCCACAAGTAGTCAAGTATTAGGGTTTAGGGTTTAAGGCCAGACCCCAAGGGTCCAAAGGACCCGATAATCAGGTACTTAGATTTCAGATAGTAGTTATGTGGATTACTACTTGGAAGAGTATATGATTATTAGGTACTTGGACCCTTAGGGATAAACCCCTTCCTCAGGCTAACCCTGAATCGACCGAAAGCCCTCAACGCGCTCTCCGACGGCCTCATGCGCGCTTTAGCCGAGAAGCTCCAGCAGGTTCGACCTTGGATAAAGCTTCTTTGTCCACGCTGCGTTACAAGAAGGGTTATGTAGAAATAGCCATGACGTACATACATACGTATACATACTTATGTATATGTACATGTAACGGTACACACACATATATATATATATATATATTTATATGTGTATGTATGTATGTATGTATGTGTATATATATATATGCAGAAATACTCACCCATGATGACTTCGTGCATGCCTTATAGTTTACAGACTTTCTTTCACATTCTTGTCTGCTTCGGTATCCGCCGATGCTTACGTGCATCAGTGCTGGTATTTACCCATTGACTTCATTATCATGGGTGCGTTTCTTCTCAGTCTCGCGATCACGACAACGCCAGAAGCAGCAGCACCACCACCACCGCCACAGCCACCGTCACCACGACCATTGCCACCACAACCACCACCGTCACCATCACCACCACCACCACCACCGCCGCCACCAACACCACCAACCATCCCCACCAGCACCAGAGCCGCCTGGACCCGCCCCTGGACCGGATTGTGCTCCATCAGGAGAACACTAGAATGTAGTAAGGCGTATGTTCTTGGCTTCGGCTCTAAAAGAAGCAGAACGAGGCCCGAGCCAAAAACGAAGGCGTCCACGGTTGTCAGATCGCTCTTGGGGTCCCGGGGTAAGCCGCCTCGGTCTTTCTCACTTCCCTACAGTCTCTCTAGGCGGCACTCTCGGAAACTTGTTCCGATTTCCCGATGTTCTGATTGAGGTACCTATTTCATAATGCTGCGGGGTGCCCGTACAGCTCTTCCCAAGAAAGCCTCGTGTATATAGTAACCCTTTCACTGAAAGTAACCAATATAGAACCCTTGTAGTAAATCCTATGTAGCCCTTATAACTTATAACACCCCAATGCCCTGTGAAGCCCTCTGGCACTTTTTCCTGGCAGGTCGACGCTGATTCGACGCTTCGGGTGCGGAGCCCATGGTCGTCAGAGAGTTCGATGTGGGGGTTGCCGAAAATAGGGGACCCTAATATAGTACCCTAACTAGCCTAATATAGTACCCTAACTAGTAGGATCCTTACTAAAAGGACCCCACAATAAGGTACTCTTATTTTCGACAACTCCCATGTTGTTCAGGGTTTAGGGGTTTAGGGTTTAGGGTTTAGGGTTTAGGGTTTAGGGTTCAGGGTAGTTCAGAGGCTGCAAGGTTTTGGGCTTAAGGTGCGGGGTCTCTTCGGCAGTTACACACGACCTGGCGAGTTATGATGACGACCAGATTCGAAGCAATTTTTTTGGTGCCCCGAATGCCTAAACCCCTGAACCTTAATGCCTAAGCCCTGGTCTAAGGCTACGATTCATCCCTAAACCTTGATCCCCAAAGCCTAAACCCTATACTCCCTACACCCAAGCATCCCTGAACCCCTAAACCTTGATGCAGGCAGCTGTAGTCACGGGCACGGGCAAAGCCTTCGCTGCCGGTGCAGACATCAAGGAGCCTTTTCTCGCCTCTGCTGAGTGCGAGAGTTCGGCACACGTTGGGGCTTATAGGGTTTAGGGTTTAAGCGTTTAGGGCTGTATGTACCCCTGGTTTGCAAGGCAAGGTTCTATTCCACCAGTAGGGATCACCGGCATGGCCTCAACATCGTGATTATCCGAGCCAGCTGTCTGCCTAAACCTCTGCGGCAGTTCTGCTCAAAAGCAGGACAGTGTCGTCTTCCAAAGACAGTTTCGTGTGCGCTCGGGGGGGGGTGGGAGGGTGGAGCCGAAGGTTTCGGGCTTAGGGTACCTTTATACAATACCCCTATGGTGGTGGTACCCTTATAGTACCTTGATAGTAGTTGCAGAGCCAAGACTTAGGGCTTAGGGCTTCAAGGGTTTAGGGTTTAGGGTCTCGAATTGCTGGGACCCTAAACCCCTAAACCCCTAAACCCCTAAACCATAGACTGAACCGAAAACCCCGAAGACGAAATCTGAAGCCCCTGAGCCCCCTACTAAGCTTCCTGAACCCTCAACCCGACAAAGCATGCATGGCCGGGCGATCCTGAGTGTGCTCTGCCTGGCTGTGGTGACATGGGGCATTCGTGATGCCCGGCACGAAGCCTGGCGACAGTTTATGCCGAGGAAGGTGCTGCTCCTGCGTAGAAAACCCAATACCCTTAAAATTAAGGAATATGCCTTAAACGCTATATACTAAGGCCTCTATAACTTCAGGAATGTTTCTTAGTTAAGGGGTATTGGGTTCTGTGGGTGGAGAGTTGTTCTGACGTGGTTTAGGGTTTTGCGGTGTTGAGGTTTTGGGGGTCACCGGTTGATGGTTCCAGGCGATCGGGTGATATGCTGTATCGAGGCGACTCGGATTCGGGGTGTGGGCTTTCTGCGCTCGTATTCTTGCATGTGGTGGTGGACGTGGTAGACCCAGAGAACCCAATACCCCTTAATTAAGGAATATACGTTAAATCATTATGTAGAGGCTTCCATAATCTAAGGTACATTGCTTAATTACAGGCTATTGGGTTCTCTGGGAATGGGCGTAGCTACTTTTGAAAAGCGGGTACATGCTAGTTGCTAGTGGAGCTGCAGACAGGCAAGGCATCAGACAAAGAGTGGGCAATACTATAGGAGTCTTAAAGGTTACCTATGCTATTTTAGGGGTTCTTTATTGTAATTATATACCCTAAAACCCCAATCTAAATATTAAGGCAGCTAAGACAAGTTTACAAATCTACACCTCTAGCACCACACTTGGGCCTTCATAGGTAACCCTAAGGGTCCATGTGCTCAAATAGTATATACATTGGCCTTAATGTAGTCCCTATAAAGGTACTTTAGGGCCCATGTATATGCTATATGAATACATGGACCCTTAGGGTACGTATAGAAAATGACACAGGCCGAACCGAAACTGACAGGAAGCATCCCCTGTGGCAACCGACCATAGGGTTTAGGGTTTAGGGTTTAGGAGACCTGCCACCCTAAATCCTAAACCCTGACCCTGAACCCTAAACCCAAAGTCTACCAAAATGACGCCGTACTCCTGGAAGAGGGCTTCAGCATCACGTAAGATCTATGGGAGTCTCTGGTCACCTAAAGCTTTCATGGTGGGTTTTTGGGCCACCCGAGATCTCGGAACTTTGCGAGTATAAAGCAAACCAGTTTAGGGCTTAGGGTTTATCTAGGGCTTGGGGCAGGCCCTTCCGAACACAAACAAAGCCGGGGGAGAAGTGCAGCCGAATCGTGGCAGCCTAAGGACGCGAACCTTAGCGACCAGTTGCTGGAGGGCTGGTTGCAGCAGCCTCTTTTGGTGCAGCTGGACAGCCATGGATTCCTAAAGGTACGAGCCAAAGGGGTTTAGGGTTTAAGGGTTTAGGGTTTAGGGTTTAGGGTATGGATTCCTAACGGTACGAGCCAAAGGAGTCTTCAGGCAGATGAGTGTCCAGCCGGGTTATGTCCTGCATGTTGCTCATCCCTAAATTCACCCTAAAGCCTGAACCCCCTAAACCCTAAAGCCCCTAAACCCTGAACCCTCGTATTGCGCAGAACTCGACAGCTTCCGAAGGGTGTCTTGAATCGAGCAGCAAGTAGTCTCGTAGCTTGCAGAAGATACAGTCTCCTAGGGCTTCAGAACGGGATGGTAAGTTGACTTTGTCGGGGGAGGTTTGCAGATGCTGGGCCCCTAACCCCTAAACTTCCCTAAACCCTAAACCCTAAACCGTGGCCCTAAACCCTAAACGCGATGTTCAGCGCTTCCCCAAAGCCTAAACCGAGGGGTCTCGGACGCAAGACCTGCGGATGATTAAGTTGCGATTAGCTGCACGGGCCGGAGAAAATGTGCTATAGGGGTCTTAATCATTAATCTAATAGGGTTTGGGGGGCCATTATACTGTAATAATATTCAGTAACCTCAAATATGGTATAGGTATTTATCTAAGCCCCTACATTAGGGGCCTAGATAATTACCAATACTGTTTTGTATGTAAGTCTATACCCTAAATTGGATCTCTTTTGCGCGCCCAGGTATCCTAGGTAGTATTCGGGAGACCCCTTAAAGGGGACTCTTCTTAACCCTACTTCTGGCTCTCTCAAAAGAGACCTTAATGAGAAGGTCTATATCCCCAAGGATCCCCCTAAACCCTAAACCCTAATCCTAACTCCCAAGGTACTTCATCAACACAGACTCCAGCACCGCCCGGCGCGCTCACATTGAGCAGCAAGCGAAGGATCTGGGGCTGCCGCTACAGCGCTTCAGGAGATTAGTTTCTTGAGTATGCTGGGTTCTTGTTAAGTTACCCATAATAGGGATCTAATCATGGTATTTTTAGGAATGCATGGTTTCCTTCATTATTATAGCAACATAGATTAAATCCTATTTGAAGAACCCAGTCAATTAATATGTTTTGGGCATTGGGGGGTTCGGATCGAGGGGTGATGGGCTTTGGGTGATCATCGTCCTCAAGAAAGCTGTCGTTTGGAGGGCGGCAAGGGATCTGTCCCTATGCTTCCAGGAACCTTATTATTGGGTCCTTGAGGGGACTAGTGCCCCCTAACCCTAACTACAAGGTGCTTGGACGCATAATGTGTAGATTAAACGTTCACCATCGCTTGGTGTAAGGTCTCTGATAGGGTCGCAGTTAGGGTTGTAGGTCTCTACACCCCTGAGTCATGGCTCTCTAGGTTACACAAGCCTTCGGGCCATGCCAGGGTCGTTCACCCTCTGGGTCCATGCGCGCATGTAGCACACACTTCAACTCTATAGTTTAACTCTTGTAGGGATCCCTTTAAGGCTAGGGATCCCTTGAAGGCCTAATAAGGCTAGGGATCCCTTGAAGGCCTAATTCCATACTATATGGGTGCATAGACCGCTTGGTGGCACCTAAACCCAACTCAGCATGAGCTGCCGCACCCCCGCCCCCCTCCGCCTTCAAGTACGAAATTCAAGACAAAGAAAAAGCTCAGACCGCTAGGCTAGACACACTCGTGTACTCTTTGTTCCTACTGGTACAATACATCCCTGAAGCCGTCAGAGGGCGATCGACACCACGGACATCGCCTCCGGACGCTTCGATGCTGCCTACGTTTCACGACAGGGGCTAGATCCTCTCTTGTTTCTCGGCCGGCCCAAAGCCCAGCGCATTTGGGATTTCGGGCTTAAGACCAACCCTAAACAATAAACCCTGAACCACGCAAACACCGGCACGGAACATCGCAGCAGGATGTCTAGTCTTGCTGGATTCTTTGATCGTTGCGCACTCTTCTTCCCGTGGGCGCAGCTACGATCATCTCATATGTGTGGAATCCTTGCTGACCCTTCTCCTAATCTTGCCAGCCTCAAGCTACCTAGAACCCGGAAAAATGAAAGCAAAAGCAAACCTGGACGGTTCTGTCTGGAGACCCAGGCTCTCTTCAGGACCGGACCGCTCCATCAACGGTACAGTCGCCTGCCTCCCGGCAAGGATTCAGGAATACGTCTTCAAGTCTAACCCTCAGCCCCAAAGCAGGCACCCAACCCTAGAACCCTAAACCCTGAACCCTAAACCCTAAACCCTAAACCCTGAACCCTGAACCCTAAACCCTGAACCCAAAACAGGCAGCCTAAACCCTAAACCTTATAAGCCCCAGACCAGGCTTCGTGAGCCATGCGAGCTTGATGGAGCAGATTGCTCAGAACTACTCCGGAGACCGCTGCTTGGCCAAACAGCTTCAGTTTAAAAGGCTTAGGGTTTAGGGTTTAGGCGTTTAGGGTTTAGGGTTGAGGGTTGAGGGTATGACTCAGGGTGCTTTGAAATAAGTTTTGATTTTGGTTCTAATGATCCCTAAGCAACAGCTGAAATTATAATTCGTGCTAGGGTCCCAAAAGTTCAGTGTAGTATAGGGACGCCGGCATAGGTTGGAAATAGCGGGTTTCGCAGCTGCTGAGCTATCCAAAAGCGGGTTCATACCCAGAGTACCCCTTAATTAAGGAATACTGTTTACCTTAAATCATAATATTAAAGCCCCTATAGTTTAAGGTATATCCCTTAGTTAAGGGGTATTGGGTTCTCTGGGTAGCCTTTCTTCAACAGACTGTCTTGAAAGATCGGTAGCTTCGAGGCTGTCTGACTTGCACTTCAGGGCCGATCTTGCTGACTTTAGGGGTTAGGGTTTAGGGTTTAGGGGATAAGGGCTCCTCATTAAAATCTACTATAACCCCAACGGTCCAAAGGACCCAAGAATCAGGTACTTAGGTTTGAGATAGCAGTTGTGTAGGTTACTATCTGGGAGAGTATATGATTATTAGGTACTTGGACCCTTAGGGTAAAGGAGCCCAAAACCCTAGTATAATTATTAAGGCCCCTACATGACAGGGTTCAGGGCTTTGGGGTGGAGTGGCATCAGGTCTTAGAGGCAGGTCGTTTGCAGGGGTTTGGGTGCAGGCTTGGGAGGAAGGTTGGAAGCGTGGAAGGTTACGTCTTCAAAAAGACTGCCTTGGATCTAGCATCGGGGTAGAGCAGCTTAATTGAGCGCCAGCAGCCCAATGTTTGGGATGGGAAGTGCTGGCAGAACTCTAAACCCTAAACCCCCAAACCCAAAACCCCTAAACCCTAAACCACAAAACGCAAGACCCAGAAGCACATCGAAAGCATTAACTCCCAGAGTCTTGGACGCACTTCTCGAAGTCTTGGCCGCGTCAGACATGGCTACACATGAAGTCTAAGGATCCGGGGCGTTAGATGTATATTATATCGGCCGAAATAATTACCTATACTATTTTGGGGTTCCTTCTCATAATGATAGTATAATGGGCCCCAAAACCCTATTCTAATTGTTAGTGCCCCTATTTTAGTGTTGTTTCTTGATTTAGCGAGGTTGTTGGTTTACGCGGGGTTTCGGGAAGTTCAAGTGTTTTGGTTTCCGGGCTTGGTGTCTCAGGGTGTGTGGACTTTGGGCTGTGCTCTCAAGGCCCTGCGTTGTTTATGTCACTGTCCATGTAGCGCACTGTAAGGCCTAAACCCTAAACCCTTAAACTAAAAAACATACTGCCAGTAAAGGTACATGGACCCTATAAACTCCACAATCTACCTTTACAATGTTAATACATTGTTACTTAAACTCGTAGTCAGGTTCATACAACCCCAAAAAGACTTTATTACCTTTTCTTACGAAGGCACCCTGAACCCTAAACCCTAAAATTCTGAACCACTAAACCCCTAAACCCTAAACGCTAAACCCTAGTTGTTTTCCTCTGTCTCTGCTGACATGCAGACTCAGCAGTAGTGTGTGACCCTTCTGGGGTGGGCAGTAAAAAGGTCCGTCACACTTTAAAAAGAAAAACCGTAAACCCTAAACCCTAAACCCTAACCCCTAAAAACCCTAAACCCTAAACCCTAAAAACCCTAAACACCCTAAACCCTAAACCCTAAGCACTAAATCTGATCTTGCACCGGGCTCCAGGTGTGGCATTGATTTTGGAGGATGATGTGCTCTTGCCCACCGACTTGCTTCAAAGGCGCTCACTCCCTTGGGGGTGTGGGTTACGGCTTTTGGTTTAGGGTTTAGGGGTGAAAGTTTACTGGTGGTTTCGGGCTTTAGGATGTAGGGTTTTAAGGATCCATCTGCCGAAGAAGGCTGCCTTATTACATTTGGGGCTTATAGAGTTTATAGGGTTTGCCAAGTGGGCCGCTGGGTGATCATATTTTCCCTTATTGTGTTTAAGAAGATTCTAGGACGAACACGCTCAGATGCGTTCTATTCAGGGGCCAACCTTGATCAGCATCCTAGGCTCGGTTTGGGGTTTAGGGCGGATCTGGCTTCATGGCTTAGGCTTTAGAGGGTGCAGGGTTACGGTTCTATGGTACAGGCCAGGCTGGTAGGGTTTAGGGCTTAGGGCATCGGTACCTCAGAAAAACCTAGGCATCTTGAATAGGACTTGTGCTGCATAAACCCTTTTAGATTTGCATGTGTTTTGTAATTGGAGATTACCTTTGCTGGCTTGGTTTCGGTGGTGTGAAATGTGGCAGGGTAGCAACGATGACCCGCCGCAGCTGCCGCATGTTAGCACGGCTTACAGTCAGGATACAGCAAATTACGTCTTTGCTTTTCCTACTTCACTTTACGTTACCTGCCGTTGCCGCACATTAGCTTCTTGCCTTGCCCTTGCTTTTTCGTCTACTATACTTTACCTTAATTGACCTTACTACTTGGCTTGACTTCGCTTTGCTTCCAACAACAGCAACACCAGTAACAAGAACAACAACAACACCAGCAACATCAGCAGCAACATCAGCAGCAGCAACAGCAGTAGCTACAGCTACAATCAGCTGCAGCTACTTCTACAGCCACAGCTACAGCTACGGCAACAGCAATAGCAGCAGCAGCAGCAGCAGCAGCAGCAGCAGCAGCAGCAGCAGCAGCCGCATCAACAGCAACAGCAAAACAATATCAAGAAACGACAGCCACCACAAGAACTGCTACGCCTACTACCAACACCGCGACGACGACGACGACGACGACTACTACTACTACTACTAATACTACCACTGCTACTTCTAATACCACCACTGCTACCACTACTACTTGTACAACAACTATTACTCCTACAGTGCGGCCATTACTATACTTTTGCTACTACTACAACTATACTAGTACTAGTACTACTACTACTACGACTATTACCACTGCGACTGCCACTGCTACTACGACTATCACTACTAGCACTACCAGTACTACTAGTGTTGGTACTAGTACTAGCGCTGGTACAACAACAACTACTACTCCCACCTCCTACCTACCACCTACTACCTACTACCTACTACCTCCTACCTCCTACCTCCCACCTCCTACCTACCACCTACTACCTACTACCTACTACCTACTACGTACTACCTACTACCTACTTCCTACTACCTACTACCTAGTACCTAGTACCTAGTACCTACTACTACTACTACTGCTACTACTACTACTACTACTGCTACTCCTGCTGCTGCTACAACAACAATAACTACTACTACTACTACTACTACTACTACTACTACTGCTACTACTACTGCTGCTACTCCTGCTGCTGCTGCAACAACAACAACAACTACTACTACTACTTCTTCTTCTGCTACTGTTAGTACCACCATGACCCGCACGGTTGTTTCCGCTGTTGCTACGATTGCAACTGCAGCGACCATGATGATGCTGATCGGTATGTTTTTTGTCCAGACTTGCAGTAACAAATTTGATTAATACTGTTCGTGGTCTTCGATGATGAAGAAGAAGATGTTGGTGACAATGAGGGTGATGATGAAGAGGATGATGCTGATGATGTCTCGATGATGACACCAGCCGTGATTGGTGTGGTGATGGCGGTGAGCCTGGTGTTGGTAGTAGTACGGTTGATCATATAAATCCTGCATTACCCATAATAAGGAATATACCCTAAAATTCCCATAGTTTAGGGTCCTGAAAGTAACGCAGGATTTATATCATCAACAGTAGTAGCAATTTCGGTGGTTGTCAGCCGACCAACACATTTCGTCGCAAAGGGCCTCCGGCCGAACCCGGAAATCCCAAGAGCTTAAACCCCGTAGTCTTCCCATTAGGCCATTAAGGTTTTCCGGGCCGTTTCTCCCTGATAAATACCCTGCGTAAGGAGACTGCCATGCACGAGTAGATACTTTGCCCTTAAAGTAATCCCTCTTTGGGTACTTTGGGGCCAAAGTATCGACTATTTGGGTACATGGACCCCTATATGGCTAAGGAAGCAGGTTCAGTTCAAGGCGTTTGGGGATGTGTTTGGAGTCTGCAGGGTTTTCTGACATTTAGCAAAACAGACACTGACCCAGAGTTCCACAAGCTCGCTCCTGGGTTTAGGTTTCAGGGAAGCTCCCCCTCTAATCCGTACCTAAAGCCCTTTGCATGCAGCCCTTTGCAGGGTTCGCCATGTCCTTCAATGTGCCCCTCCGGAGTGGTCACTGCTGAAGGCCCCTCCGGCTTGGAAAGCCCATTTAGGGAATTTAGGCTAAACGGTTATAGGGCTTAAGGTTTAGGGTTCAGAGCCCATGTAGGGTAAAGGGTTTAGAATGTTCCCAACTTCCAGGGTTCAGCATACCCGAAGTTGGCCCACGAAGCCCTCGGTCTCCGGGCTGTACAATTTTTTTGGAGATTTCGGGTTTAGGGTTTAGTGGTTTGCGATGCAGGGGGGCCGTAGAACAGCGAGTAGACGTGTTCCCTAAAAAGTATATAATTAGTACGGCTCTTTCATATATCAATATTACCGCCGGATGCTATTCTAATTCGCGAGGTACTCATATTCACCGTCTCTTCTCGCAGGCGTCAATTTGCCTCCGGGCTCTGGGGTTGAATTTGAATCTGGGTCTTTTCTTTGGGGACCGCTTTTTTGGAACCCGTCCGTCTCGCAACCCGCATGTTATAGTCCCTGTAAAAGCTGATGCCAACCCTAAACCCTAAACCCTAAACCCTAAACCGTATGTACCTAGAGCATCCCAGAGCTGAGGCGTAGGAGTAGTGTTCAGAGCCTTCTCAGCTTGGAAGAAGTGCTCCAACGCGTGTGCTTTACAGTAAAGATTACATCGTAACCCCCATGTCTCAACCTTAAACCCTAAACCTTAAAACCCCTAAACTTTGAAGCCTAAAGCCCTAAAGCCCTAAGCCGTATAGTCGGCAAGCTGAAAAAACCCCGGGCAAGAAGCAATGCCGTTTACCTTGGCCCACGAAGCCTCAGCAACTTGGGACTAATATAGGGGCCTAACTAATTACCCAAACCATTTGGGGTGGTTTCTTATTGTGATTATACTATAATGTACCACAACACCTTATTCGAATTATTTAGGCTCCAGCAGTACCCTAACCATATGCTTCCAGGGACTTTATTATTAGGTCCTCAAGGGCTCTAGGGCCCCAACTATAAGCTTAGGGTAACCCATTTTTTGTCGGTACTTCTTATAAGCCTAGATATGGAATTTATAGTGACCCGGCAAAAATACTAGGCTCTGGGCTGCACCCCGAAAAGCTTTTGCCTTATATCCAGTGTCACGTTCTAGGCTTCTTCCTGGGGAGCCATGCGAGCGTCGAACTCTGTCAGGCAGGGCGGCTTACTTGCAGTTGTTTTGCGCACTGTGTGATTTCCACAACCGGTGCCGGTATGTAGTAAACCAGTAAAGACTGATTTCAACCTCTTCATGCTGCTGCTGTGATGATGGCTTCCGCGGAGACAACCCTAAACCCTAAACCCTAAACCCTAAACCGATCACTAAAGGGTGGCGGTATGCAGGACCTGTAGAGCTTCAGAGTCTGGGGCCTCGTTCATGATTGTCTAAATCGCATAGATGCTCTGCAGTTAACAGTAGGGCCTGCGCCGGGTTTAGGGTTTAGGGTTTAGGGTTTAGGGTTTAGGGCCTGAAAGTAACTAACATACCAGGACCCCCCAATGGCCCTTTAATGGAGCGCTTATGGTCCCTAATAGCAGGTATTTGGGGTATAGTAGAGGGTAGTTGGGGGGTCTAGGTAGGGGCCTTAATAATTCGAATTGGGTTTTGGGATATGTACCCCAGAATAGTATTGGTCATTATCTAGGCCCCTATATTACTACAGTTTTGAGGGGCGTAGGCGTAGGGTTCTTGTATGCGGAGCAGATTGTGGCCCCCGTCCAGGTCCTTGCCAGACAGCCTTGCCGTTTCGGGCTTAGCTAAGGTGTGGTAGGTAGTAGGGACCCTAAATTCTTAATAGCCTCCCTTAATAACCCCTAAACCCCCAAACCCTCAACCCCTAAACCCCCTATGCCCAAAGCACAGGACACACCCTAAACCCTAAACCCCCCTAAACCCCCTAAATTCCTAGACACCCTCAACCCAAAGCACAGAACAAACCCCTAGACCCCCTAAACCCAAAGCACAGAACAAACCCTAAACCCTAAACCCCTAAACCCCCTAAACCCAAAGCGCAGAACAGACCCCAGACCCCAAGCCCCTAAACCCCCTAAGCCTTAAACCCCATAAACCCCCAGCACCAACTCATGAACGCTACGACCCTTCTTAGCCTTCCGGCATGGCTCTTGCACACTTATGCGCCCTGAAGGACCCGAAGACTCTATACCCTAAAAAACCCTGAACCCCAAACCCCTAAACCCCTAAACCCTAAACCCTAAAAAAGCTCTTAACCCCAAATTGAGAAACCCATAGGGGCTCTCACGAATCCCAAGAAGCCTGCCTCTCCAGGTCCCTCCCTAGAGAACCCAATATACCTTAGTTGAGGAATATAGCTTAAATCATAGGGACCTTAATACTATGATTTAAGGTACCTGCCTGAATAAAGAAAGAAATCTCGAATTAGAAGGGCCTTAATATTATGATTTCAGGTCTACTGGTTAAGTGGTATATCTTAACTTATAGAGGCCTTAATCTTGTGATTTAAGGTATATTCCTCAATTAAAGGGTATCTCTTAAATTCTACGGGCCTTAATCTTATGATTGAAGGTATGTTTTCCTTAATTAAAGGGTATGTCTTGGGTTCTCTGGGTCATGCCCTAAGCGGTGTTGCGGGGCAGTTGCGGGTTTTAGAGTTGTCGGGCTTCAGGCCTTCAGGTGTACAGTACCTATAGTCTCCATTGTAGCTCCTTTTTTGGTTTAACCAACTATATACTCAGGATTTTATAAGGCATCCCCAAAAAGGAACTCCATTGTACTTAAGGTGTAGGGGTTTGGGTTTGGGGGTCTTTAGGGTTTAGGGTTTGACAGGTGCAGGGGTTTGGGGTTTGGGGTTTGGAAGCTTTAGGGCTGGGTTTGAGGGTCCGCAAGCCCGATAAACCCTAAGCCTTGAAAGCCCTAAAGGGTTTAGTGTCGGGGCCTTCACAACTAGAATTGGGTTTTGGGGGTATATTACACCATAGTTATACTAAGGAGCCCCCCCCCCCCC
>CAJNDV010031494.1:0-10400 GCA_905221635.1 Symbiodinium sp. CCMP2456 | reverse complement strand
AAGGTTTAGGGTTTAGGCTTAGAGTTTGAGGTTTTAGGGATGTGGTGCTGCAGGTGAAAGCCCTCAACCCTAAACCCAAGCTCTTACCGCTAAACCCTAAGACCCTAAACCCCAAACCCCAAACCCTAAGCCCGAACCCTAAACCCCAAACCCCAAACCCTAAGCCCGAACCCTAAACCCTAAACCCTAAACCCTAAACCCTAAACCCTAAACCCTAAGACCGTAAACCCGAAGATGAGGTTTCAGCGCTGTTGGCTTGACCCTGGGACTCGGGAGGTGATGGAAAGGTTGGCGGGGAGGCTCGGATTGTTGATCTGGTTTAGGGTTTAGGGTGTAGGGTTTAGGGTTTAGGGTTTGGGGTTTAGGGTTTAGAGTTTAGGGTTTAGGGTTTAGGGTTTAGGGTTTAGGGTTTAGGGCAGAGCACCTGAAAGCTTCGAAGCCTTAAACCTTCATGCCCTAAACTCTAAATTGCTCTTACAGGCCCAAGCCATAAACCTTAATGACCTAAACTCCAAAGTACTCTTAAAGGCCCAAGCCCTAAACACTATGACTCCGAACCCTAAACATGAAGACTTCCCTTGCGGCTCCATCTGGAGACTCTGTTCCTCTAGTTTCGGGGTTTGGGGTTTAGGGTTTAGTTTAGGGTCTAGGGTTTAGGGTTTTGGGGTTTAACCCTGACCGAACACTTGACACCATCTCCACTCTGATTACAAGGATCCCCTAAAAACCCTAAACCCTCCCGCCTTAAAACCATCGAAACCCGATATCCTAAACCCTAAACCCTAAACCCTAAACCCTCAACCCTAAACCCTAAACCCCCAACCCTTTGACAGACAGAAGGCTCTTAGCCTCCTTGCGCTTCGCGCGAGGCGCTTCTGTCGACGCCCGGGATTTTGGCGTCGGCGTTGTGCCATGGCCCAGTGCATGCCCCAGTGATGATGTACTTACTTCATACTGTATTTTAGGGTTTAGGTTTTAGGGTTTGGGGTTTAGGGTTTGGGGTTTGGGGTTTAGGGTTTAGGGTTTAGGGTTTAGGGTTTAGTATACCATAATATTGGGGGTTTCCGAAAATACGGGGTACCTTATTTGGGGGTCCTTATAATAGGGATCCTAGTATTTAGGGTACTATATTATGGTCCCCTATTGTCGGAACCCACCCATATGGTTTAAGAACCCAAAACCTACTTTTTTTTTAGGGTCCCTATAAATCCCATATTAGGGTTTATAATCAGAACCTACAAAAAAGTGTTTTTTGGGTTCTTAAGGTATACCATAATATGGTAGATCGTAGGTAGTATATAGTATATGGTATACTGTATACCATGTACTACCTACACCTTTGATATGATATGCAGAGTATCGTACAAACTGTATACCATACAACCTGTACTGTTGGTGCGGTTGATTGGGGCGTGGCAAAGAGCTCAAGTGAGGAAGGCATTGGGTTTCATCTTCGGATGTTAACAAAGTCTTCTAATGATTGCCTATACTATTTTGCTGGGTTCCTCATTATATTTATAGCATGATGGGCCCCAAAACCCTATTCTAATTATTAAGGCCCCTAGATAGGGCTCGAATCGCCTGCCCGGCCGCAGGAATATCGTAGGCCCCAGAACGCATCAGCGTTCGCAGAGCCATTGCGCGTGGGTCTCCCACGTGGCATCGACGGCGCCGTCGCAGACGCGCCAAGGCAAGACTGTTCCTCCGAGCTGGTTGCGAACCGCCCAAGCGGCTACTCGGTGCCATTTGGTGGCACCACTCAACCACAGCACAGCAGAGAGACAAACTGCTACGGATGGGCCGCGGACGCGGCCGAGGACAGCAGTCGCAGCAATGGCAAAGCAGACAGCGGGAAGGCAATGCTTCCTGGAACATATGGTCAGGTGCCTACTCGCCGTCTGTTGCGCCCTGGCAGTCAAGGACACAGCCACCAGCCTTTCCCAGCTACAACGCTGTGGCCCCTCAAGTGGCAGACCAGGGGCGGAGTGCTGGAGCCGCGATGGACTCCGGCAGCATGGTCACAGATGTGCAAGCTGCTTTGAACGCAGCAAGGAAGGCCGAGGCTCGAGTTTCTCGCTTGCACAAAGCCTACGAGAAGGCCCAGGAGCAGTGGGCGGCATACGACTACATGGCCAAAAAGAACTACCAGCAAGAACGCCGGAAGTTCCACCACGACTTGGAGAGGATAGAGCGCGAAGCCCTGGAGGCAGAAGATCTCCAGGAGAGGACAAGAGCAGTGGTCAGGGAAGTTGCCCTGCGCGAAGCCAGGGCGTCAGGGCTTCCTACGGAAAGTCGTCGTCCCGCGGACCCCGACCCCAAGGTGACCGAGATCTTCAATGCTTGGGCGGCAGAGGACGGGGATGCGCTATCTGGTGTTCTTCAGAGAGCCTTACATCCGGCGATGGATGCGCATGCAACTCCGAAGCGGACGAGCAATGCACCGCCTCGAACGCCGCCTCCCGCCAAGTCTGCGATCGCCCCTCCCGCTGCCACGGCTTCGCTGGCTCACGATCCATATATGGACTCCGCAGCCAACCCTGCGCCTCCTCTGGTGGTGAGTACTCCGACTGTGCCCACTGGTGGCACACCACAAGGAGAGGCCAGAGCTGCCAGCCCCGGGCAACCTCTCCGCCATCCGGGACAAAGAGACATGGAAGCACTCCGGACTCGCACTTCCGAGGAGCCACCGCGGTCGGGGATCAAAGAGGCAACCAAACTCCGAGCCAGCGCTGCTTCAGTGCATGTGTCTCTTGGCGAAAAGCTACACGAGCGACGTTCTGCGCTCAAGGCCTTTGGTGTCGCCCCAGTGCAAATCGGACAACCACCCGGTCTCGCTCCTCCCCATACTGGTCTTGCAGCGGCCACTATCGAGAACGACGACGAGGACACCGAAGGCGACACGGCGTTTGGCATGGACCTGTGAGCGCCCTTCCTGATCGGCATAGGAGTTCTCTCGGTTCAAAGAGCCAATCATTCTTCGGAGATTGCTGTCTTGGGAGGCCGACTCAATGTGGGTCACACTTGGGTGGTGTGACCCCTTTGATGCAGTACCACCCCGGACAAAGCATCTTCGTCGTGATGGTTGGTGCTTGTGGACTCGAAAGAACTCGGTTTCACTTAGGCCGCTTTGCTTCTTGCCACGTCGCCTTGTCTTTGTCTTCCTCGACCAACCCATGGCAAGTTTTGGATTTTTGCCGAGTGGGTTTTGGTCCCCGCCAGAGGTATCTAATCCTCGATTGCAGTAATTCTAAGTGGCATGGTGCTGCTTCGGCTCTTACACGTCCTTGCTGCGCAGAGTGGAGAGTGCACAACAGCTACATCGGTTGCTCAGGGGTAGCGACCTCCCTCTGCCCCCTTTGGACTTTCTGCTGCATTGATTTGTCCTTCTCGACACTTGCTCTACTCCGTTTTTGGTTTTTGGATAGAGCCTGTTGTCTTCGCCGAGGGTATCCACTCCCCCCTTGCAGTGGATTTTTCTTGCCTCCTTTTACTTCATGCGACTTTCGCCTCCCTTTTTCCTTGGTCTGTACAAGAGTGCAAAACAGCTACATCGGTTGCTCTGGGGTAGCGACCTTGTACGGCCTTTGTCCTGCCGCGTGGGCACCGAGCTCTGAAAGCCGTGCCGTTGCATACACGCCTTCCACCCATGCTCTTTTTCCCCCATATGCCTTGACAAGTGCGCAAAACAGCCACATCGGTTGCTCTGGGGTGGCGGCCTTGTCAATATGCCATGGCGGATGTTATGATCTTTCTGTCTTTGTTGCGTGGGCCACCTGTATGGTTGTTCCCTTCTTTCGCAGCCTTCTTATTCTGGTTGCCTTTGTGCTATGCAGCCTATGGATTGGGGCCTTTCGTTGGGTGCTTCCCTCCCCTATCCGGCGAAGCCTTTTGGGTTTTGCGAATCCTGTGCGGGGCATTATTTGCCCGCTTGGCAAAGTTGCTTCTTCGAAGGCGCTGCTTGATTGGACACCGCCTTTGCGAGGACGCGTGGATGTCGGTCTGCGACACCGTTCTTCTGTTCCACACAGACTCTGGAAAGCCCTCCTCTTCGGCCTTTACAGTTATCTCAGCATTCCTGTGTCATTGCCAGCTACGGCTGCACTTGTTCAGGCGACCTGGTTGCTTCCACAAGGGGCCTATGCCATGACCCGGCCTGGTCCCGCTAATCCTCTTGCTACGCCAGCCTTCAGGCCTCACCTGCGAGCTCCAGAACAGTTGACGTCGTATACTGGCACCTGTAATGTCAAGATTCCTTGGGTCGACGAAGATGAGGAGAAATTAGGTCCAGATGCTCTCTACTCTGCCGACCTTCCATGGCCCGCAGGTGATGAGGACAACGGTGCAGATGGCAGTAGGTGGTTGGGTATCTACCTTTATTCGCCACATTATGTACCCCGATCCTTTGCCATTAAAGTAGCACAAGCTGATTCGTGGCCTGATATCGCTGGTAAAGTCCGTCGCTTTGCCCCTGGCGATCAAGCTACTTTCGGGGATACTGTAGTCCCTCTCCTCCCACAGCGGTCTCAGGGTTTCCTACACCTGCTCCAATTCCCCAGCGCTATACGCGCGATCAATGACGGGAACGCTGCAGTTGTTTTTGACCTTTCCCGAGTTGGAGGTCATTACTTCGCCAACACTCTGCCTAAGAACCTCTCCTACGCAGGCCTGTTGGCATACATCCACCCGCTCACGACCGTGGACGACCCCAATAGCCTCCAGGTCTATGTTGGCTGTAGATCCAACCCCTGGCCCCCTTCCGCTGAGGTCTTGCTCGTTGACGGAGTTGTCATTACCGTTGTTCAGGCCGGCAATAACATATTTCCCAAGCTTCGTGCCGAAGCCCTTTTCCTTCCAGATGCCGCCTGGGGACCCATGAGACACTTCTTTGCAGCGGAGGTTCATCCTGCGGTCTGCGTTGCGGTACGTGGTCAGAGGTACTGTTTTCACAGTCATTACCACTACGGACAGGATGTTCTTTCCTATGCCTGTCAGCGACTCCGCATTGACCAAGCCCGCATCTTGTCCTGCTCCTTTCCGATTGGCAACCTTGACACTCAAGGCGCTTTCTGCACTTACCTCATTGCAGTTGAGGAGCTGCCGTCTAATGCACAGATCGGAGGTGAAACCACACGACAAGACTACTTTACACTATGTGACTTGCGTCCTTTGGGCCTAAAACCGCAGGTCGTGCACTCACATGTGCCTGTGTTGCATGTGCCGAGCTTATTGTCTGACTTCGGGATTGACCTACCCCGACACCTGCAAGTCTGCACTATTGGTGGCAAGCGTAAGGGTGATTTAGTCAGAGTCAAGCCCAGTACCACTCTCCTCTTCTATGTTGAGGAGGCTTCCTTAAGATCTTCCAGCTCTTCTACGAGCGGCCCTCCCTCTGAGGTCGATGACGATCCCGAGCAAGACAACCAGGTACAGCCCATCTCCCCGGAGGTTCCTCCTCCGGATAGCCCTGGTGGTTCTGGTCACCAATTCCGGGAGGAAGATGTTGAGGTTGTTGAGGTTGTTGGGGATACTCTAGGCCAGATCAGTCCTCCCTCCCGTGCGCCAGCAGCACACTTCACTGATCCCACTCTTCCGATTGACCACAGTTGGAATGCTGCAGGTGACGCTGTTGCCTACATTGCCCGTCCTGATGACATTGGAAGCGCGCCCCTCGATAGATGCCCATCTGCTGTTGGAAGCTCTTCCGCTTCTGCTCATCTCCAGCCACCCGATTACAGGACCCAGCTCGAGCTTGGACCTCCTGTATGGGATCCTGGTTTTTGGGAACCGCGCGATGTTGTGCAAAATGCAACTCTATCCCAGCCTGCTGTCCCAGCACAGGACCATGTTGCCATTCTAGCGCTTGTCTATATTCCGGACATCGCTCCAGAGCTTCACCAGGTCCGTTTACAGCTGCCCTGCAGCGTGCATCAAGCTCTCACACAGGTCATTGGTGCCAGGAGTGGAGACTACGCAATGTATTTTCCATGCATTGCACCCGTTGCCCCTCAGCCTGTTCGAGACCTCATGATCTTCGTTGCTGCCCCTGAGTGGCTAGAAGACCGAATCGCCGTGTTCTTCGATTGCAGCAGAGTCAACGAAGCCCTGTTTACCTGTGCCGTGCCGCCTGCCCAAAACCGAGAATCCCTGCTTGTTGCTGCAGGGTTTCGTGCTGAGAGCCCTCTCAGAGTGTTCGTGCATGGCTTGGTACGGCCAGTTGACCATGCCCAGATCATACACATGCGAACAGGCATGCTTATCTCCGTTGTGCCTGCCGACCTCGGTGCCCCTGATACCACCGACCTAGCGGACAGGCTCTCTGTCCGTGCTGGCTGGAACCCCAATGCTGATGTACCCGGCCCTGGTGCTGCCCCTGGACAACACACTTGGATCCTTACTGACGCTATGCCCACTCGGTATACTCGCCCTATTGCCGCAGGCGCGAACACACCACTCCGAGAAGGTCTAGCTCTACAGCTTGATACGCGCCCACACAAGCTTGTGATCCGAAATTCCGTGCCGCAGATCACTGATGGGTTCCTTCAAGGCTTCCTTACTTCTGGGTTAATTGTGGCCACGGAACAGGTCACGAGGCTACCCTTTCCCCCAGCAAGGTGCAAGGATGACCGACTCATCGTCTTTCTTGACTGCCGCCGTATCCTACAATCCTTCTCATGGCTTCTGGTCGCGGGCCAAGCCATTGAGGTTCAGCGGTTGGTAGATAGGTTTCAGCCAGCTTGCCCCACTGGTTACATTGTCTCTGTCATTGGAGCCCCGGTTGAGTCTCGGAACACCGGTGCAGTCTTCCTGCTTCATGACGGCGTCGTCCTCACCGTCGCCTTCATTGAAAACCTCCTACCCAGTGAGACCGATGGCCCAGATATGCCGAAGTCTGATGATGATTTCGGGGGAGATGATTCAGACGGTCCCGACGAGGACCCTCCTGATGAGGGATCTGACGCCCCCCCCCTTGATGAGAATGAGGATCATTCCGCTCCCCTTTGTGTTGAGCCCTTTGCGGAGCATGACAGATCCCGCAGCCGGTCACCTAGAGGAGGACATGAGTATACCACCCTTGACCTTATTGATTTTGCTGTTGGACAGACCACTCAGCTTTCTCATAAGGCAGAGGCCGCAAGGCGAGCTGATATGTGGCGTGTTGCTCCTGTCAACGACGCTCTTGCTGAGAGCACGCAATACGCCACCCCTATCCTCCCTGCTTTGCCACAATGCAATCAGAGCTGTCACTCTCATGACAGCCCCGATGAAAGAGCCTGTCCTTCTCGGTCTCCGGCCTCCCTTGAGGTGTATTCAGATCGTTACTGTCGTAGAGTAGCCATGTGGATTGTCGTCCTTTTACACGACGCTCTTGTTGAGAGCAATCGCCTTTCCACCCCTGTCCTCCGGCAGTTTCACAACCTTCCCCAGATTGACGTCAGAATTGACTCCCTGGGAACGGTATTCGAGGCTTGGCCGAACTTACCGCACCTTCTTTCCAGCCTTTTCCAAGTCTGGGAAGATACGCACGAGCCTGCCATACCTCCGAGGCTATTCCATGGGGCTGCTTCTGTGCTCCGCGCCTTTGTGCCACAGCTTTTGTCTAGGCTTTGTGGACACTCGGACGCTCCTCGCCCCTACAGGCTAGCACACCATCAAGTCAGGCTTTTACAAGACCCAGCTAACCAAGCCAGTCTTGCTGGGCAGTACACGTCTGTTGCTAGAACAGCCACCCGACTGCTTGGATATGCCTGGCCTGGAGGCGATCATGAGACTGCTCCTGCAGACCCTGCTACTGACCCTGATTCGGATGGAAGTGATATCCTCCCTTTCCTCACTCCAGCTGTCTTTGCCGTGTTCGCACCTGACTACCAGCCTGAACTCTTACAGCTCCAGATCCTTGTCCCACAGGAGGTTGCCTCTGCACTTGAGATCTTGGATACCTGCCGCAGCCGGTTCTACAAGGATATCTTCCCCCGTCTCTGCGCCGTGCACCCACAGCCTGATGCGAGATGGGGGGCTGTCCTTATGTTACCCGATTGGCTTGGTGAACGAGTTGTAATCCTTTTGGACTTGACTGCAAGTGATGGTCGTGTCATGGCCGTAGCGACCTCGCCAGTTGTCGACAGACATACCTTGCTCAACATGGCAGGGCTTACGGGCCGAGCTCTCCTCGACCTGTACGTGCCTAGGCATGATGGCCCCCTTCTTCATGGGGAAGAAGTTAATCTTATCTCAGGAGACTGTGTGTCCTTTGTCGAAGCTGGAGTTCTTCGTGATCCACCCACCAGCCTGCAAAGCATGTTGCAGACCCACCTTGCTTGGGGTGATATTCCGGCTTTTCCCCTCGACCAGGATGATCCACGATACTGTGTTGTTGCAGAAGGGTGGTACACCGATTTTTGCCTTCGGCCGGAACGGTCCATGTACTACCGAGCCGATCTTGCCAGTCGCTTCCGTCTTGCTCTTGCTCGCCTCGTTACCACTGCCGCTGCGCCAAGGCAGGAGGATGTCGCCCTTTATGGACGCACATGCCAGACCACCATTGCTGTTGGTGAACTCGATAGCGGCAGTGGAAACAGCAACTATGTCGTTGCCCTTTTAGACTGCAGACCCATCCATGAAGGATGGAGGAGAGTAGTTGCCGACCGTGGATGGCTCGATGTTTTGTCACTCCGTCACTGTTTCATGCAAAGCGTGCCGGAAGGGTGGCAGATCGCCTTTTCAGGTTGCCGGCCTCATTGGTCTTGGCACTTCATTGAAGAAGGAAGCGTTATTCTTGTTACCTTAGAGCCTTGCTGGCCCGACCCCACAGCTGCTTCATCAGTGCAGCAAGATACGCTTTCAGACCCGCGCCTCTCGCCTACTCCTGACCTTGTTGGTTCTGGGTCTGAGCCTTCCACTGATAGGCCCATACAGGGGGCCTCTTCTTCCTCTGTTGGACCAGGCGCCTTTGCTGGTCCTACAGCCGACGGCCATGGTGTCTCTGCTGATTGCACTACCACCAGCCCCCTCGAGTCTGTTCCTAATCGAGATGGTACTTGCCATACCGATCGCACAGTTAGGCCGGCCTCTGTCTGTACCCGCCTGACTCATAGGAACAGCACATCCCACCGTGCTTGGTTCTTGCGCTGCCTTACTACTGCCGCAACACTTGGTGCAATCCTTACCTTCGAGGTTAGCGTCAATGGCACATGCATTGGTGCGCTTGCTGAAGCTACCCTGTTTGCCTTGTTGCTACAGACCGGCCCTACACATGCAGCCATCTATGTTGCCAGCCGACTACATATTGCCACCGCAGTTCATGACGCTTCCAAAGCCGCGCCACCAAGCATTTCTTGCGCCACGCATTGCCTTTCTGCTGGCGGCAGACCCGTCCCTACCCCTCTTGCCAATGGACGAGTCTGCCCACAGTGCGTCGGCCCCGCCGACACCTTGCCTCTCCTCGCAGTCGACACAATTGCACCATCTGTCAGTCAACTTAGTAGGACAGTCGGTCCTCTCGAACTAGGTGACCTTTTTACACTCTTGGAGCAAAGCGCCGCTGATGTATCCTGCAATGCCTTCCTTGAGGCAAGGGTTGTGCTTGAAGTCCTGACAGAGCACTTCTCCGAATCCCGCGGCAGCCTTGCTACTGGCTCTGACGCACCAACTCCCATATGCCTCGAGCAGTGCGTGCCTCTCACAGGTCACCAGCATCAGGTTTTACAACTCCACAAGGCCCTCCCCCACCTCCTGCCACGTGAAGAGTTCGACTGGCTGGATGCAGACCTTTCTGCAGTCCTTTGTTTCCAAGGCCTGCCCCTTGATGTTAGGACTGCGCTGGTCAATATACCGGTCTGGTGTCAGTCTGGGTCCCCAGCCCCCGAACGGCTGCTGGTTTATACCGATGGCTCTGCTGCCACAGGTACTGACAACCTGACACCCTGTGCCTGGGCATTCGCTGTCTTTGCCGAAGTGCAACAGCAGCACCTTCTCATCGGTCATGCCTCTGCGCAGTCTGCCCCTCCACACACGCCCTTCTTCTTGGGTGAAATCTGTGATGATGCCATGACCGCCGAATTACTCGCTATATGCTGGGCCCTGTGCTGGGCCTCCCAACACGCAGGCGAATACAATGCTCCAACACGATTCCTCTACGATGCACAAGGCGCTGGCCAAGGCACTTTTGGTGCCGCGCTTCCTGTTCGAGGACAGACGCCTGCACATTACACGTCACTTGCCCACCTTGCGGTTGTACTGCGTCATTATTTCAATGCGCAACACCCTGTTTCACACGAGCACGTGCGAGGACACACTGGTTGTCTGGGAAACGAGCTCTGCGATGCCCTTGCCAAGCTCGCTCGAGCCGAGGTATCCGATGCCTACAATCGATGCCTGCCTACATTCAGGGCACTCTATCATGA
>CAJNDV010031493.1:16123-34856 GCA_905221635.1 Symbiodinium sp. CCMP2456 | reverse complement strand
AATATGTCTGACAGAGAGCCCCGGGGCTATCCAAAGCAGCGGCAACAGCGGCCCTTGTCAAACAACTGTCGTTGTCGACTTCAACTCTGGCAGGCTGGTCATCAGAGAGAATCCAATAAGCGGATGTGACGCTAAAGGGAAGCTGATCAATGCTGGGGTCCCATCCCTGTGTATGTTGCAACATACGGCGAAAATCAAATTGCGCTGGAAGAGGCATGCCGATTGGGGAAATGACGACAAGAGCACCTTCATACAAAGCAGCAAGCTGGCCATCCTGAAGCGGCTCAATTTGCCCCGGGATCCAAACGTCAGCCTCAAAAGATGCGTCAAAGCCAGCCCCGCAAAGGATATCGGCCCTGCTGGGCGCAAAAGGGACAATCCCGACGTAGACAAGGCCACATGTCGCCCTGCAGTCAAACAAGACCGGTAAACCGGGTAGTGGCCAAGGAGGCACAGCAACAAGAACGGCATACTGTTGTGCTGGTTGCGGTGTCACAACGATGAGCCTAGGATACAATCGCCTCTGCCTAGAAATCCTAGCAGACTGGATCTGTGGTAGAACCTGTGAAGGGGAGGCAGGCACGCGAACAGGAATCGCGATAACATCAGGGCGAGTCTCAAAGGCAAGTACAGCGAAGATGCCATGAAGAAAGGCAACCTGATGGGCCGCCGGGGGAGGCACGGGTTCAGGGGCCTGAACAGCGTAACCCAGTTCACGCCCAGCAACCTGATCGTCAACGGGGAGATTCCCGAGTCTGTCGACTGGATTATCACCCCTTGCAATACTATCAAAGGAATGTGCAAGGCTGGGGAAATCAGGATGCCGAAGCTGACAGTGAGGATAGCAGACAAGACCGTCATCACGCCGTGAACAAATCCGTTGGCCAAAGAAAGTGCTGTCATTACGAGCAGGGGGGAGGACAGGGGTGAGGTACCATGTGCTATCGAGAATAGCGTCCTGTGAGAAAATGGTACTCCACATGACTTCTACAACCCTCCGATCGCCGGGGGAGACAACAAAATCGTGGTCTTCAGGGAAGACCGTAACCTCAGGCCTCTGCGTCTCAAGGCAGTTGTTTACACCTGAGGGGAGGCAACGAGGTTCACCCCCCCCTCTGGTCTTGTCGAGAACAATAACCTCGGTGCTCCCTAGGACTAAACTGCTGGTCAGTACTAATGGCCGAAGAGGCGAAGTGCAGAGCCTGGAAAAGGGGTGAGCCCCTGCAGCAAGTGTAGGCTTTGCCTTGCTAGTGTAGGCAATAACACGTCCGGAATCACAATGCGGATCGTAGGATCTAGGCCTGGCAATAGCCTGGATCGTGCCAGAAGTACAGACTGGGGGCGTGACATCCCCCTCACCCTTATATCCTGGAACCTGAGGGTCCTGAGAGGCGGCAAGAGCAGCCGACGGCTGATCATCAAAGATTCTTTCATACGTAGCAACAAAAACCTGGCCAGCGACAGCAGGAACAGGTTGGTTGATGCCTGCATGTGGGAGAATTGTCAGTCTCCAATGCGGCGGGGGGAAATCCCCAATTTGTTCTGCGACCTGTTGAAGATCAACCCATCCATCATGGACGAGCAGGTGCCAACCCTGCAGAATGGGCCTACAATCAACACTAAGTCTTGCCCCTCAAGCCTCCGGCCGATAGCAAGCACAGTTCTACAACTATACCCGAAGACAGTGCAGTCAAGAACTTGGGGGACAGCAGGACTAATCCTGACTTGTCCTGCCTCAAGGGAAACTGCGTGAGCAATTTCGGCACGGTAGCTCCACGGGTGGGCGGGGTCAGCAGTATGTAGATGGAAGCCCCTAGAGGAGACACAACAATAACAAACCTGTGGATCCGGCATAGGATAGGCAGGTCCATCCTGCCACAGGCCTGGATGTCGCAGTAACTCGTCAAGGGTGTCAGGGTAGGGTATGATGGCACCAGTTGCGGCAATGAAGAGACATTGCCCCGGGAATACCCTAATCTCCTGGCCTGGAAGCAAAGGTCCATCTGAGAGGGAGTCAAGGACATCAACCCTGTTGGCAGCGGGGATGCCAGCAAGTCGAAGGACTATGCTTCTGTCAACATACAGCGGTGATTGCACAGCAAACAACCTACCATCGTACTCTCGCGCATCGAGAACTATAATCATAGCCTGCGGGTCCCACTCCGGCAAAGCAAGCAGGAGGCCCCATCCACGTGTGGGTTGAGGAAGGACAGGCGTCAAGATAGGGAAGTGTCTGGCGCGGGAAGCTTCACGGCATTGTTGAACTTCAGCAAGAGCATGGCTGGAATCTGCAGGCAGGACTAGCTCAACAGTGTGGCGCTCTGGAATAAAATCAGGAGTGATAATGGCAAAGGAGAGCCGAACCAGCTCACCTAAAAGCTCCTGTGCAGTGTGTGGTTCCGGGCCATGGTTTTCAAGCCGAGCAAAAACCTCCCAAGCAGGGGCGTAACGCCAAGGCAACCCGAATTCGCCCGCATAGTACCTGAGAAAGTCAAGACGCTCAAGTTCCTGGGCAGACAAAGCCGTAGGCTCCTCAAGTAGTTTATGCTCGCGATGCAGGGCTGATGCACGAGGCGGGCCACTCAGCACATGCAGGAAGGCCCGATCGCAATTGCGAAAACCCCAACTGCAATCGAGAATCTCTTGAACACTGATTCCGAAATCCGGCTCTGACTGCCTAGGGCTGGGCCAGAGACTGAGAACTTGATCAAGCTCAAAAGGAAAATGTCTAGAGGGGAGCCCACAAAGACTAAAGCGGCCTAGAGCATCCTTGCTAGTCTTAAGGGCAGGGGCATAGGCAACAATGCCTGAGGCAGAGGTAGCAGCCACATCCCGATTGTTCGCATCACCTCGCCTCGGAGATCGACTACGGGAGTCAGGTGTTGGGTCCTGGTGCTCTGTAACAGGCTCAGCAACGAGTACTGGGGGAGTGCGTTCACCAGCATCAGGATCACCACTAGACTCAGATTCGGAGCTCTCATCAGGGCCGGGGCCCCCTGAGACATTGCCCTCGCTGTCGAGAAGGTCTTCTACGAAACTCAGTACAAGAACCTGACCGTGCGGCACATGCAGAAGGGTACGGGCCCCTCTGAGTTCAGGCTGACCCCCTTTAATGTTGATAGCATACCCCTCGGGGGCGAGTGCCTGGTATTCATTCGTAACGGCATCAAAATCAAGGGTTCCTTGAGTTGCGAGCCTCCAGGTAAAGTCGCGTAGGAGCAGACGCTCATCAAAGATAACGATGTGCAATCTCGGGAGTGGTCGCCCAGGTGGAATGGGTATTCTGGAAATGGATTCCGTGGCGACAAGTACAGTTCTGCAATGTTGCCCAATGTAGGCAGCATCCCGAACACGGGGAACAGTAGGGCAAACCGTGGTATGCGCAAGGACATATTGAAAGACTGCAGCAGTAGCTTCTTTGAAAACCCGAGACGAGTCGTCAGTAGTGACTTGGATGGGGACAACCTTTTGTCCAGCGTCTGAAAGAACCCAGAATGCTGAGTCAAGCCCTCCAAGGTAGGCAGGACAAGGGATGGTCCATATGCGCCCGGGAATGAGTAGGTCCTCAATCGTAACAGAACGAGGAACTTGACTACCAGCAGGCAAGACGCGAACAAGAACACCACTATAAATGCGATAGAGGTGCTCGGGGAGCATGTCCTGTCCTGAGAGCAAGACAAGCATTCCAGGCTGTTCCCCTATACCAGTTTGGAGCAGGAGAGAAGCACGTTTGCAGAATGTTGGCAACACAGTGGCGAAGATCCGTCCATCAATGCACCGTGCATCAATGAGGACAATGCTTCCTTCCTCAAACCAGACAGGAAAGGCAAGGATGGAGACAAAGCCGGTATCTGGCTGTGGGTTGACAGCGATGAAGCTGTCAAAGAAGACAGATGCATCACTGACTCTGTTATCTGCGACGGCACAGTAGACCTCACCTAGTGTGCAAGGCAATCTTAGGGTGATTTGCACGACCTCATGGTCGAACCTGGGCGAGAAAATGAGAAATCCGACCTGCACATCTTCAGCATCAGGGACTTGAATCGCATCATCAGTGACGAGACCTAGGGCTGCTTCAGCTGTGGGTCCCTCACTTGCCTCCCTATCAAAACGTGTTGGCTCCCGGAAACGGAAGGCCTCCTGATCATCTTGGGAGTTCCCAGGTCCCTGCAAGCGGGAGGCATTGCCTAGCTGCGCAGAAGAAGCAGCTACGATATTGAGAGCTCCTAGGATGCAGGAAAAGCTCAACTGTGCATTCGTGTGTAACCTGCACTTTACCCTTGACGAAAGGCACGCCAAAGGGGACTGGGGCAAATCCGGTGGGAACCCCAATGGTGAGGAACCTGACAATGCTATCGAGGTCAACCCAGCCAGGACTACAAACTATGAAAGTAGGGTCAAGGCCGGCACTCCTTGGATCAAGAAAAACGATAGCACCGTACTTGGTAACTTCACATCCTGAAGAGGGCCTTGGCTCGGCAGCAGCGACACCATGTACCCGATGACCTCTTCGAAGAGTGGCAAGTAAGGGACTATTGTGTTTGGCGAAGCCAAAAGAAAGCTCCCCCGGCTCGTTGTGAGTGGACTCAGCAAGGGTCCTCAAGAGCTGATCCGTCTCACCAGAGTGGCAGCGCGGAGTACGTGTGACATGGCTACGGAGGAAAAGCCAGGTGTCCCCACTGTCGAACTCAAAGCGGGGTAAATTATCGTCCGGAGACCAATAACCATAGTGTGTGAGCTTATTCCGTAAAGACGGCGAATCGCCAACGGAGGTGCCGAGGGGAACAAACCTAAAGACGTCCCCATTGCTGACCTCAACAACGGCTTCATCACACATTGGGGTGCTGCTTCCTGGTGCAAAAACCTGCCATTCTCCTGAGATATGAAAACGAGCCGCATTGTCGAGGGAGACCCGCGAAAGAGAACGCCAATCACAAGTTGCATACACGGGACCAGAGCACTTTGAGAAGTCAAGAATATAGACAGCCTTCTCAGTGTGAGCAACCCAATCAGGCACAACCACAAAAGTGGCGAAAGGGTTAAGAGGCTGTGGGTTGAGAGCGACAACCTGTGAAGAGCCCTCATCACCGGCCTGCCTGGCATATCTGCCCGCAACAGCTGCATGGAAAGTCGAAGAGGCAGTGGGCAATTCGTGATGGAGAACAAAGAGACAAGTAGGATAGTCTGCTTTCATGACCGCACATTGAAGTACAAAGACTTCTGGTTCAAGTCGCAGAGCCTCTCGGACGATGTCTCTGAACCCTTGGTTGGCCTCAGCACAAGCAGCACTTTCAGGAGTGTCTCGGAGGTCAGCAGCCTCTGGTGCTTCAGGAAGGAAGTCCGCAGCAAGACCCGTTACGTATGGGCCAACTATGTCAGGGTCACGAACAGCCCCAACACAAACAGGAAGACTAAGAAATCCTAAAAGCCAGCACAGACCCCAGTGCCAAATAAGAAACCTAGATCGGGGTAGGATTCTGTGCCGAGCCCTTCGGGGACGCCAGTCGAGAACTGGGTCTGTGACAGATCCCGCAAGGGCAAAAGGAATCACAAGCTCTTTGTGTCGGACTGGAAAACAGGCAAGAAGGAGTCTCCCCAAAGGAGACCTTCGGATAGGCTTGTGTCCGAGCAGGAGGGTCAACAAAGCACTGAAAACGGACCCACCGAGCAGAATAAAAACAGAGATGGCCTGGTGCGTAAACCAAGGAATCCAGGAGAAAAGGGATTCAGTCTGCTCAATCTCTATCAAACCTGTGGACGTCCCTGAGCCACCGATACGTCTCTTAGGCACTAGGTTGATGAGATAACTTTGAAAAACGCAAGCGATCCCGAGGGGACCAGCGACAGCCGACATGTGAGGGGACAGTCGGGAGGAGAAAAGAAAGCCCATAGAGGCTGGATGGTAAATCCAAGAAAAGCACGTATCCAGAGCAAAATGATACGCGACGGAGGAATGCAGGTCACGGCCTTGGGACGCAAAGGTAGGCCATGACAGGCAAAGGCGGGGGCACACCCCAGGGCAAGCAATAGACCAATGCTGCCAAAGAGTGGCCGAGGAGACCTCGAGGATAGAACTGACCCTGGCGGGGGAAGAAGCTGTACAGATTGAGCGAGCAGCTTTCCCTACCGGATAAGGAGCTTTGCATCCTTCAAAATTGGATGTACAACAGGCAGACCCCAGCTGCGCAGCACTGTACAAAGAAATAGAGACATCACCCATCTCAGGACCTGTCCAGACCTCGCAATGCACACTCCGGCGGCTACCAGAAGTGAGATCTTGCACGCAGGGCAACTCAACCGCACACAACGTCACACATGACAGAGTGTAGCAGTTAGGGCTCTGAATGCGATCATGCACCTCTGTGCCGTCGAGTGTAGCATGCAAGGTACTCACGAGTGGACCAGAAGCTAGCCCATGCCATCCAGACTGGGTGCTCGAGCAGCTGCAGGGTGCATACCTGTGTCCGGCGGCATCTCTGCGTCGACATCGACCGTGGTCTCTGGTCTGGAGGTGTCTTCTCCTGTGCTGTGGACGGGGTTGTCCCTGCCCGTTACAGGGTCCACTCTGAACGGCTGCATTGCCTGGCCGCGCTTCATGTCCAGTTTTGCCTGGAGCGTAGGGCCAGAGGGCGCTCCCATATCCGGCTTGGTGCGAGCTTTGACCGGCAGGCGCCTGCCCAGGCTCGGAGACGAGAGGTGTCCTCTCGAATTGGGCGAAGGCACATAGGGTCCCTTGCTGAGAGTGGGGATTGCGTACCCACCAGTCGCATCGGATGCTGAGCAGGTGGCCGTTTCCAGAGAGGAAGGCTTGTCTTCGCCCCCAGCCTTCACACCAGGGAAGATCCCGAACAACCCACTCAACGGGTCCCGGTCTCCTTTGCCAGCTGTGGGGGCAGGCTCCGGGGCCACCACTTCCCTCTCGTAGCGGATGTCCCTGCCTCTTGCAAACTGGAGTGCCTCTGCAAGGAAACCATGCTGCTCGGGCACCTCGTCGTCCTCGTCCATGAAGGCATTCCATGCCTCTTCGACGTCCTGTGCAGGCTCGGGTCTGGGCACTCCCTCGATGCCACGGACGATGACGTCTCTCACCTTGGCAGCTGCTTCCTGTCCGGTCTGCGTCACTGTGATCGTCTCCTCTTCCAACCTGGCCAGATCCTGCTCGTAGGCCGCCTGTTGTCGGAAGAGCTTCTCCTGGAGGTTCTGCTTGTAGATGGTCCATTGCTTCGCCCTTTGTGCCTTCTCCTCTTGGATTTTGCGAAGCCGTGCATCCGCTCTCCTGGCCTGTGTTAGGGCTTTCTGAACTTCTTGTAGTACTCCAGTATCTCCGGAAGCCCCTTTCTGGAGTCCCTTGCGTCCGTCTCCTCGTTGTTCCTCCGCAAGGTCGATCCTGTCGTAGCGATCCTGCTCCCCACGTCTGGGTGACCCAGGCCCCAGGCCACCAGTCCCAGTACGAGGACCCTGAGCCGCCCGGATCTGAGCGTCCTCTTCCTGTCGGACGCTGCTGTGACCACGTCCATGACTGTTGCTTGCCACGGCCACCTCTGCCCATCCCGCGAGGAGCAGAGTGGTGATGTCGCAGTAGCAGGAGATCACGCTCCGAAGGGGGAACGCCGCGGAGGAAAGCAGAGCGGACCCTAAGCCGGGCCTTGGATCGTCTGGCTCTGAGCCTTCTGTGCCACCTCGGAGACGCTGGGTGGATTCCTATGGCTCGAAGAGCAACCTGTCGTGTCGATTGACACTGGGGCGAGTCAGCTATCGTCCGCTGTCGGACGTCTTCTGAGCCCTACACGCATGCATGCATATATACATGCATACAAACGCCCGCCCGTCTGTTTGGTGGATTTCCTGGCTGGCCCTTTATCTATCATGTCTTTATTTGTGACCCGACCGCTTCCCCACCCCCAGCTTTCTGAATTCCTACGTTGCTTGGCTGGAGGCTTTTGGCTTGTTCGTCCCATAGAGTTCCGGAACTTGTATTCGCTCAAAACACCCTAACCCCTAAACGGGGTTTCGGGTTCCGATCGTACTTGGACTTCGGAGAGATATCAAACTGAAACTTTAATGTAGGGGCCTTAATAATTAGAATAGGGTTTGGGGGTATATTATGCTATTAGTCATAGTAAGGAAGCCTCAAAGCCCTACTCTAATTATTAAGGCCCGTACATTGCTGCAGCTGCCCTGCTTCCTAGAGCTTTCCTCAGAAATTTTAGAGCTGGTCGCAGACTGCAAGTGCCCTACACCCGAAGCTCTGAACCCTAAACCCCTAAACTCTAAACCTCCAGACCCTGAACTCTAAATCCTAAACCCTGAAGCGCCAAACCCTACGCTCTTAAACCCTACACCTTAAGTCAGCTTAGGATGGCCCGCTCCCTCGTTTTGACCGGTGCTGTGTTGCTTTGCAGTGGCAGCGTCCTCAGTCTCCCTTTTTTTTTGTTTTTGGGCCAAGGGTTCCTTTAAAGGGCTCCTTTAACAGGATCTGTAAGGGTTCTAGAAGGTTTTAGTTTGGGGCTGCAGGGCTTTAGGGTAGGGGTTGAGGGTTTAGGGTGTAAGGTTTATCTAGGGTCAGAAGTATGGGCCCCTACTATGGGCCCTTAGGCCTGCCTAGGGACCTTTAGAGGCACCTATGGGCGTATATGGTAGGTGTATAAGGATCGCAGGGTTAAAGGCCCACCACTAGGGGCCATGGCTTCAACCTTAGAGTTTAGGGTTCAGGGTCCTAAACCCTAAACCCTAAACCGTCACGGTTCAGGGTTTAGGGTTGGGTTTAGTTTCTTCAAATCTGGGGTCCCTGGCAGCTTTTCGGACCTTTTTGGACTAAGTCAGGGTGAGATCCCGTCTAGAGTCATACGGTTGATGATATGAATCCTGCATTACCCATGATAAGGAATATATACCATAGTTCCCATAGTTTAGGGTCCTGAAGGTAATGCAGGACTTATATCATCAACAATAGTGTTAAGCTCGGCGCCTGGTCTACCCCGCGCTAAGCGCTGTGGAGGCACAGCCGTAAGACCTTGAACCCTAAACTCCTAAACCCTGAACCCTAAACCTTGAACCTTAACCGCCTGTGCTACGGTTGATGGTATAAACCCTGCATTACCTTAAGGACCCTAAACTCTGGGAATTATTAGTATATTCCTTATTATGGATAATGCAGGATTTATATCATCAACGGTATTTATGAGGGATGTTCTGCTACTTTTCTACAGGTTATTCTTTGTCCTATCAGACAGCGGAGACGAGGCACCTATGTGGTAGGTGTCTTGATCATAAGGGAATATCGACATCCTTATGTCTATATTAATTAACTCTGATACGACCGTGCGTAGACTAAGACGGCTTGCGGGTTAGCATGTATTTACCTTACCTCTAATAACTTACCTTTTGAATTTACGGACTTATATAAAGAAATCATAAAAAGGAACCCTAAACAGGTAGGTTCTTTAGGGTCCAGGTAGGGCAGCCTAAACCCTAAACTCAAAACCCCTAAACCCCTAAACCCCTAAACCCAAAACCCCTAAACCCTAAACCCTAAACCCCTAAACCCTAAACCCCTACACCCCTAAACCCTAAACCTTTAGGAACCGAGGCGCGCTCTTCACAGCATTCGTGGCTGCGCCTCGCGCCGCACCCGCCCCTGTTGCGCCCCATGCGGCCACCGCAGCTTTGAGCCCCGGGGGCTGCAAAGTTTCTGGGAGGGCTCTTCTTGTGGGTTTAGGGTGTAGGGTTTAGGGTTTAGGGTGTAGGTTTTAGGGTTTAGGGTCTAGGGTTTCGGGTTTAGGGGTTTAGGGTCTAGGGTTTAGGGTTTAGGGTTCTGTGAGCTTATGTTCCTCTGGGTGTGGGCTTTGAGGGTTGATTTTGCAGTGTGGTTTCAGGGTTTACGGCTTGTAGGGCTTTGAGCTTTTAGGGTGTTGAGGCCTGAGGCTTTGAGGTTTAGTGTCGACGACTAAGAGTCCAGAACCCTAAACCCTAAACATCCCTAAACCCTATCTTAAACATCCCTAAACCCTATTTGAAGCACCCCTAAAACTTCAAACCCTATTTTAAACATCCCTAAACCCGCAACCCGGTGTTGTTTTGCCTCTTCGCTTCTGCCTAGGTTTTTGAGGTTCCCCCTAAGCCCCAAACCCTAAACCCCAAACCCTAAACCCTAAACCCCAAACCCTAAACCCTAAACCCCAAACCCTAAACTCTAAACCCAGCCTAGGGTTTAGGAGAATTCCGAAAAGTGGGGGAGCTTCTCGGCTTCTGGGAGTCCAAAATTTTGGTTGTTAGGGGGGACGTAGGGTTTAGGGTTTACAAGAGCTTAGGGTTCAGGGTTTAGGTTTTAGGGTTTAGGGGTTTCGGGGTTTAGGGTTTAGGGCTTAGGGTTTAGTGACAATTTGGGGGTGTATTTCATGGGGGAAAAATCCCCAACACCCAAAACAGAAAGCGCGTGACTTAACCACTCCTTATCGGGCCTAAAGCCAAAAGCCCGCCTGTCCCCCTTATAGTAACCCTTTAAGAAGCCCTTAAAGGGATCCTGAACCCTAAACCCCAAGCCCTAAACCTTAAGCCCTAAACCTTAAGCCCTAAACCCTAATCCCTAAACCCTAAACCCTAAACCCATTAACCAAAAGCCCTTAAGCCCTGAAAGGGATCCTAAACCCTAAACCCATTAAGAACCCCTGAGCCCACCAAGCAAAAAACCGCCGATGAAAGGCGCCGTCACTTTGGTCGCACCTGAGGCTGCCCATGCTGAGGCACCTGGGGAGTTTCAGAAGCTAGGGTAGGTAGGGTTTAGGGTTTAGGGTTTAGGGTTCAGGGTTCAGGGTTTAGGGTTTAGGGGTTCGGGTTTAGGGTTTAGGGTTTAGGGCTCCTGTAAGGGTTCCTTTAAGGGCTACTTTAGGGGGTTTAGCAGTCTTTTGAAAAGGGTTCGATACGAGTCATTAGCAATACAATTCCGGGTTACTTTCAGGGTCTTGGCGGGTTCATAAAATTGATCGGGCTTCAGGGTTTAGGGTTTAGGGGTTACTATACGAGTTCTAGAGGGGTTACTTTAAAGGTCCTCCTATATGGGTTATATAAGGGTCAGTACAAGAGTTCCATACATGAGGTAGCAGAAGCGTTCTATAAGGCTTGCAAAGGCTGCTTAAAAAATAATGTAGGGGCCTAAATAATTACCAATAGTATTGTGGGGGCTTCTTATTATAATAATTATTGTATAAAGGGGCCCCAAAACCCTATTCTAATTGTTCTGTTAAGGCCTCTATGTTAGGGTTTGGGGTTTCATGTGAGTTGATGGCAAGGACGAGGAGTTTCCTTATGGGAACCTGGCTTGGGTCCTTAAGCACGGTTGAGGGTTTATTGTTTTCAAGGATCCTACCCTTTAGGGTCACCCAGAGGCTCCACATATACTACCATTATGGAATCAGGTCCCCCATTTTTTGTATGCTGAAAAGTGGCAAGAAACTACCTCTTGTGAATCTACCTTAGGTGTTCTTTTGACATAATAATATGCATGGTCTTAATTCCATAGTCGTAATACAAATATGGAGCTCCTAGGTCACTATATAATAGGGGCTTTTAGGGGTTTAGGGTTCAGGGTTTAGGGGTTTGAGGTTTAGGGTTTAGGGTTTAGGGGTTTGAGGTTTAGGGTTTAGGGCTTAGGGGTTTGAGGTTTAGGTTTTAGGGTTAATAGGGTTTAGAAGGGTTGGCGCTGCATGGGATATGTAAGTTCCCAACTGTTTCCCATCCGTCCAAAAAGCACTGCGAGGATCCGGTAAGCCCCAACTTCCGCCCAAAGCTGTTATCCCGAAACTCCCCGCTTTAGGGTAAACCATATAATGTAGGGGCCTAAACAATTACCTATAGTATTTTGGTGAGTTCCTTAATATAGATACAATATAAGGGAGCCCCAAAACCCTATTCTAATTATTGAGGCCCCTACATTACCCTCAAACTCAAGCCCTTATCCCTAAAAAGGGTGGCGCCGTGTGGATCCCTGCGCTCTCCGCCATCGGCGCCGGCTTCGCGATCGGCCTTGCCGCCATCGGCTCCGGCGTGGGTCAGGCAAACCCCGCGACATTGGGGATGCAGAACTTAGGCTGTAAGGATTAGCACTCTGGCCATCCACTTGGCGAGAGAGAAGGGTTTAATACGTCTGTGGTACTACAGTGATACTCTATTATTATACCTGTGCTTCCTCATGCTACGCTTCCAACTTTGCTTTTACATTTCTCACTGCTTTCGCATCGGGGCTGCGACATCCGCCAAAGAATCTGGATGCCTGTGTGTGTTGCAGGGCTGGGTTTGGAGTTTAGGGTATAGGGGTTTAGGGTTTAGGGTTTAGGGTTTAGGGTTTAGGGGGCTGCTCGATCCCGTCTTTCCCTGCAGGGCATTGCCAGCGGCCGCTGCATTGACGGAATCTCCCGTCAGCCAGAGGCCCGCGTGAGCTTGTGATTGGGAGGCTTTGTATGTGTGTAGTATATATATATATTCGTATGTATGGGTATGTATGTATACAAATATATATATATATATGTATATATATACACATATTGGGTTTATGATTCCGAAGCGCCGCCGTGGTTCAGCGGCAGCGAGAGCCAACTGTCAGCGTTGCACAAAGGGGTTGGTGTGGAGGCTCCGCTGGATGTATTAGCTGGGCTTGCAGCCGCACCCTGTACGTTTGGACTGTAGCCAGAGAGCCAAACACCCCTTAATTAAGGAGTATACCTTAAATCATAATATTAAGACCCCTATATATTTAAGGTAGATTCCTTAATTGATAGGTATTTGGCTCTCCGGGTAGCTGCACTTCTTCCGGAATGTGATGGCGCATGGTGGCCTGACCGGAACCCTGGGTTCGGGGCTCACGGAAAAGACTGGGTGAAAGCCCATCCCCATCAATCCCGAATGCTGAACCTGAAACCCTAAACCTTATAACCCTAAACCCCATAACCCTAAATCCTAAACCCTGAATCCTAAACCTTAAACCCACTAAAGCAGACCCGAATCTCTCAGCCGTCGCCCCACGGGTCCCGCGCGTTCCCCCAGGTTGCAGATGACCTCCGAGGCGTGTTGCTTCATGGCCACAGCCTGGCTGGACAGTTTAGGGTTTAGGGCTTATGTGGAGGCAGTCGTACGTGTAATCCTAGACCCTAAACCCTAAACCCTAAACTTAGTTAGGAGACGGTGCAGAGACTAAGGCTTAGGGTTTTGCAATTGTCCCCTCACCTAAAATATGAAGATGCTCCTAAAACACTCATGGTCTTTGTCAGGATCCCTACAGCTATGTCGGAAACTCCCACATTCCTGGAGCGGTTGCCCTTCTTCCGCCACTGTTTGGGTTTTAGGTTTATATCGGGTTGAGAGGCTTACGTTACGGTTTAGGGTCGAAGATTCTGGGTTCAGGGTTTAAGTTTAGGTTTGGGGTTTAGGGTTTAGGGTTTAGAGTTTAGGTTTGGGGCAGAGAATGAGTCAGCTCGGCCTGCACTGTTGAATATAGGGGTCTAAATCGACCAATACTATTTGTGGGGCTGGGCTCCTTTTATATTTATAGTATAACATACCCCCAAACCCTATTCTAATTATAAAGGCTCCTACATTGCGTAACGTAGGTCCTTCCGGCCCTTCTCCCTTACAGACTCAAGCCACGCGTCTGAAAACAAACTAATGTAGGGGCCTTAATAATTAGAATGGGGTTTTGCGGGTTCCTTATTACAGTTGCAATTCGTATGATATGCCCCCGAACCCTATTCTATATTTTAAGGCCCCTATATTATCCGCAACCCGGGAAGCCCAGCTATTGCATGCCCTCCACACTAGTTGGAGTTCCTGTGCGGTAAACTGTGACAAACGAGCTAACCTAGGTGCTGATTTGTGATAAGGAGCCCCAATTTCAAATCATTTTGGGGACTGCTGAAATCGTGACCTGGTATCAGAACCGTAAAGTACTTCAACTCCTCGTCTTGTGGGCTGTGGAATGTCAGGTTTAGGCTTAAACCCCTAGTCCTAAATCGAAAGCCCCAAACCCTAAACCCTAAACCGTTTAGGTGGACGATTCTTGGCAAGTTGAGGGTGTGAGGTCTCAGGGTTCGGGTTTGCGGTTTTGAAGTTTGCGGTGTAGGAGTTTCAATCCGAGGCTGCTGTCCCTGGCCTTCATGGAGTCCTTGACTATTTATGGTCTTGTGATTGCTTTGGTGCCAGCCTCAGCATGAGAGCGGGATGGTGTTTGTCATAAAGCTTCTGCCGCCTCCGGTCTTGCAGCTCTTCATCATGTCATTCGCAAGTATGATGACGACAGTTATGATGATGATGATGATGATGATGATGATGATGGCTGTTTCTAACACTCCAAGCAAAGCAGCCGCATGCGAAGGTGCTCCTCTTCGCCAACCCACTGATCAAGTGAGCAGGGCGATGCGCAGGAAGTTCTCCAGCATGAGCAGTTAGAAGCCGGGTGGATCTAGCGGCAGCATTCATTCTTTAAGAAGGGGAATTCTAAACCACAAGCCCTAAGCCATAACCCTAAGTCCTATAGTAGGGGCTAATCCCAGGTCAAGTTGAGACACCTAAACCCTAAACCCTTCTTCCCTAAACCCGCCCACCGGCTTAGATGAGAGAACACGTTCAAGTGGAAGAGATGCAACAGAGCTCGTGCTCAAAGAAAGAGGGCTTGAGGATGTAGGGCCTGGGTTTGGGGTTTAGGGGGTTTAGGGTTTAGGGGTTAGGGGTTTAGGGGTTTAGGGGTTTAGGGTTTAGGAGTTTAGGGTTTAGGGTTTAGGGTTTAGGGTTGAGGGATTCCTCAATCCCACACCCTTCGATCGTCAACCCCGGGCTGTCCAGAGCTTTCGGGGTGAAATTCAACCAGCAGTCTCCACCGTCCGCTGTTTGTCCGAAATCCGAAAACCTCGCGGCTGACGGTCCTCCACCCAGTGTGGTTCATTGCAGGTCGCCCAAACTCTGAACGCCAAACCCTACCCTACAGCCAGACATTTATTTCGGGGAGGCTTTTTGGTTTAGATATAGATATAGATATACAGACTAAGCACCAGGATCTCGATTAAAAAGATCTTGCGAAGGAGTGCCTCAGTCTTAAAAACCTCCTTCTATGGTAAGCTACTTGTTTTTTGCATGCAGGAACTGCGACTTTAGATCGGGGCTAGGGAGCCATGACCCACTGCATAGCTACCTGGCTTCTTACTAATGAACTACGTGTAACTAGTTTAGGTTGTCACAAAAAACATCTTGGTTTCTACATATTTACTAGGCTCACCCTTGTAGGCTCCGACGGCAAGGTTCTTGGCTTTGATGCCCACAGGGTCCTGGGTACTTTTATGGGGCTTACCTTGCCAAAACATAATACGTAGTACGTCCTACTGCAGAAGCCCTACTCTCTCTCTCTATATATACAAATAAATATATATATGTACTTAGGGCCCTTTGGGATGTGATTGTTGGGTTCAAGTGGTTGGCGTGCACAGGGCTTGTTCAGGGGCTGGGATATCCTAAACCCTGCACCTAAAGCACTCTTTCAGATAAAGGTTCTCCGGGTTTCAATGTTTACAGGGCGTCTTATTGTGGTGTTGCGGGGACCTAACAAGGGACCCTACTTTAGAGAACTACCAGTTTACTGCACATGTGAAATCCTTGTTGCAAGGGATCACACGCTTTGCAATACGCAGACCACATCATGTACTAGAGAGGCCTTGACAATTATCGCCGGACTTTGGGTACATATTTTGCAACCATATAGAACCCTAAACCCTAAACCCCTAGAACGGCTATCAAGGAATGCGTTTACTACTTAGTCAGACCGCGGCATTACGTCGAAATCTCGCGCCTGGTCTTGAGAGGCTCCTCCAACACTACTAGGTACTTGCCAATGAGACCGTTTCAAATTACAGTGTCATGGGGTTTCGGGTTTAGGGTTTAGGGTTTAATAGCGATCTATAGTAAATACTGGGTTGCCTTAGTATGGATAACTTAAACGAAGTTCCTCAACAAGCATGCAGACTAGGCTCGAAGGGGTAATCTGGACGTACGAGGCCTAAACCCTAAACCGCAAACCCTAAACCCTTTTAGGGTTTAGAGTTTAGGGTTTAGGGTGGTGTTTCATGAAGCTGGTATTCCTTGCACCTAAGGTCTCTAGGGTTTCGGGTTTAGGGAGGCCCTGCGCCGGCAGGTAGCGTTTTTGCCGACGCCCATGTTTGGAGTACCTGCTGACATGCGCGCGTACATACACCTGTATGCGCATGTGTGAGTATGTATGTAGGTGGAAGTACACATGTAGCTCATTATATATATATATATATGTGCATATATCGTTATACATACTGACATATATATATATATACATACACATACATACACATAGATATAGTCGTACACATCCATATACTATATATACACACAAATACACTCTGTACATATATGTATATACACACATACATGTATGTACACACACACACACACACATGGGCAAACTCATGTCTTCATTGCCGCACGGCTTCATATCAGTTTTTGCCCGACAGCTTGCTGCAGCATCCCGAGCCTTTGCCGGAATCCTCTCAAGAAGCTCTGCGGCACCTACAGGTTTTGGGAGGATTATGAGCCCTAAACCCTAAACCCTGAACCCTAAACCTCAAACCCTAACCCTAAACCCTAACTCACTTTGATTTTCGAGCTTTTGTCTATAATGCTTCCGGGTTTCGAGGTTTGGGCTGACGGTTTAGTCACTTGCGTCGTTGCAGTTGTCTGTGTCCAGAGAGCCCGACACGGGTTAATTGGTTTAGAGTTCAGGGTTTAGGGTTCAGGGTTTAGAGTTTAGGGTTTAGGGTCTCCAAACTTCTTAGTCAGAAGCCCTCGCGCATAATTCTGAGTTTGTTGCTGTTTACCTCCCGGAGGTATTCCTTAGTTTGGTAATTGTGGGGCTCTCCGGGTAAGTAAGATGGCTCAGGGTCAGGAGACGCATACCGACGACTTTTACATAAATTCGTCGGGCAAGTCCTTCGCTATCAACCCTAGATGCCTAACCCCAAGCCCTAAAGCCTGAAGCCTAAACCCTAAACCCTGAAACTTAAACTCTGAAAACTGAACACCAAACACGAAGCCCACACTCTGAACCTGGAAACACTCTAATGTAGTGGCCTTAACAATTAACTACCTATACTATTTTGGGGGCTCCTGATTATAATTAAAGTAAAATATACCCCAAAACCCTATTCTAGTTTTAAAGGCCCTGCACTCGGTCTCAAGCCTTGGGCCCTACTGACCAGAGCCTGCTCTTTTCCCCCTGTCTCTTAGAGGAGCCTTTACAAGAATCAAAGGGAACTTAGAAAGGCTTTAGGGTTTAGGGTTTAGGATGGTTTAGGGTATAGGCTATACCTTAAACCACCCTAAACCCTAAACCCTAAACCCTAGGGGAATCTCTTGAGGGTACCCTTAACAATAAACCCTAAACCCTAAACAATCCTAGGATGGCCCGATTTCTCGTCCTGACTGGCGCCGTGCTCCTTTGCACCGGCCTGGGCCCTGGCACCGGGAACTAGGGTTTAGGGGTTTAGGGGTTTAGGGTTTTAGGGTTTAGGGTTTAGGGTTTAGGGTTTAGGGGTTTAGGGTTTAGGGGTTTAGGGTTTAGGGTTCCAAAGAGACTCCAATAATGTAGGGCCTAAACAATTACCAACATTATTTTTGGGGTTCCTTATTATAAGTATAGTATAATGGGCCCCCCAAACCCTATTCTAATTAATAAGGCCCCTATATTATCCCAGAATTACGACATCCTTCTGAGATTATAGCAGGAATCCGTCAGATCATTTAGGGAGTATGTCCCCTAATGAATCAAGAAATATCTTGAGCTTGTAGTAGGAAAATGCAGGAACCCTCCTATCCTTTAATTAAGGTAGATATTCGTTAACGGATGGGTTATAGAGTCTCTGGGTTCCGAGGTGTACGTTAACGCACCCCTAAAGTACCCTTTTCGAGAAAACATGCTTAAGGACAGCACAGCTTAGAGATGCTAACAGGTTTGGGCTTCGGGTTTAGAGGTTTTTATGGTTTAGGGTTTAGGGTTTAGGGTTAGGGCTTAGGGTATAGGGTTTAGGGTTTACCCTAAGGGTCCATGTACCTAAATAGTATATACTTTGGCCCCAAAGTACCTATATAGGGCTACTTTAAGGCCAAAGTATATACTATTTGGGCACATGGACCCTTGGGTTAGGGTTCAGGCTAGGGGTTGAGGTGTCAGTTGTAGGGTTTAGGACTCAGGAGGTTGGGCCGTAAGTCTTGGATGTCTACTGGAGGGCTTCACATTCAAGGTCTTCTAGCCCCTAAACCCTAAACCCTTTTCGGGCTTAGGCTTTAGAAATGGGGTCCCTGAGACCCAAGATGATTATAGAACAGAGACTTCAAAAAACCTTAATGACAATGAGATTAGAATAAACAATCCCTTCTAGTCCTTGTGTGTTCGAGTCTTATATCCCATATTAAGGCCCCAGCCCTAAACCCTAAACTTCCTAAACCCTAAGCCCTATCACACATGGCATAGTTTAGTACCCTGGAAACTTTAAGGCTAGTGTGACCGTGCGTAACCCTAAACCCGAAGACTGAATATTGCACAAGAACCCAGAGACTCCAAAACCCCTTAATTAAGGAATATACCTTAAATCGTATTAGGATTCTTATTATAGTTTAAGGTGTATTTCTTAATTAAGGGGTTTTGGAGTCTCTGGGTTATTGGAGTCTCTTT
>CAJNDV010031492.1:35857-48013 GCA_905221635.1 Symbiodinium sp. CCMP2456 | reverse complement strand
TTATTCTTATTCTTATTCTTATTCTTGTTCTTGTTCTTGTTCTTGTTCTTGTTCTTGTTCTTGTTCTTGTTCTTGTTCTTGTTCTTGTTCTTGTTCTTGTTCGTGTTTTTATTGTTGTAGTTGATGATGATGCTGTTGCTGTTACTTTTGCTGTTGTAGCTGTTGTAGCTGTTGTAGCTGTTGTTGTTGTTGTTGCTGTTGCTGTTGTTGCTGTTGTTGCTGTTGTTGTTGTTGTTGTTGTTGTTGTTGTTGTTTCTGTTGCTGCTGTTAATGTTGTTGTTATTGACATTGTTGTCGGTGGTGGTGGTGGTGGTGGTGGTGGTGGTGGTGGTGGTGGTGGTGGTGGTGAATGTGGCGGCGGCGGCGGTGGGGGTGGTGGTGGCGGTGGTGGTGGTGGTCTTGTTGGTCTTGTTGGTGAAGGCGGTGCTTTTGTGCTGTTGTTGTTGCTGTACTAAACTAGCACGGCCGCTATCTATAGTGATTTAAGTGATTTATTACTATTGTTGTAACATGGCTGGTGGTATAAGTCCATAAGCTACCAAACCATGTTCTCACCAATATTATCTAATGTTGGCATATTTGGGTGGCCTTGGAATTAGAGCTACTAACCTATCAAGGCACGATATTACTAAAGACATATTCGCCTCATGATCGTCATGGTTGTTATTGCCCCCAAATCCTAAAGGCCATAAACCCTAAAAGAATAAACTCTAAACTCTAAAGCCCTAAACCTTAAACCATAAACACTAAAACCCTAAACCCTAAACCCGGAACCCGGATATTCTTGACAATTTGGTTCTCGCTTTTCCCTTGCTGACCCAGCTGTCTTAGGGCCTGAGGCCAAGTGCAGGGCTTAGGGGCTTGGGTTTACGGTTTAGGGTTTATTTAGGGTTTAGGGATAAGGGTTTAGTTTTCAGGGTTTAGGGATTATGGTTTAGGGTTCAGGGATTAGGGTTTAGGGTGGACTACAGACTGCGTGGCGCCTGAAGAAGTCGAAAGCGTTTTGGGGGTAGTGTTGCAAGATTCTGGAACCCCTGCGAAAATGTAGAAATTCAGGCACCTGTATCCGGGCTTGGGGTTTAGAGGTGTAGTAATTTGAGACCTCGGGTTGAGGGTTTGACTAACTTAGGGCTTTGGGTTTAGGGTTGGGCTTCGGACGGTTTAGGCTTTAATGGTGCTTGGGGTTCCAAAAGCTGCTTGGGGTTCTGTTCGGGAGCCTTGCAGACCGATAAGATATGGGTGGCTGTCTAAATTAGGGTTCCTTGTTAGGTCCCCAATGTAGTACGGCGTCGTTCTAAAATGGACCCCTGAAGGGACCCAAATTTAGAAAACTATCCATATTTAAGGCGTTCGAGGAGTTTGGGCCTGAACCATGAACGAAAGGAGTCCTTGTGGCGCTGCCACCTTGTGAACGGTTTAGGGTTTAGGTTTTGGGTTTTGGGTTGGTGTGGGGGAAAGATGAGGAAAAGCCGGACAAGCCTGCCACAATCAGGCTGTATCGGCTGATCGCCCCAGTACCATGCACTCAACACCATGTTGTCGCAAGACAGTTTCCCTCAAGCTCGAAACCCAAACCGTCTTTTTTCACCCAAACCCAATCGTTATTGTGGCATTTCTAAGTTGAGGTCTTCCAGGATCTCTTCATGCCGCGTATACAGGTTTCAACTCTAAGGTCCTTATACTACAACTTTGCACCCTCAACATTAGCAATCCAACATCCTTAAATCATGCCTTATAGACCCTGAGCTCGCTAACCCTAACTTCCCCCCAGGTACCTACTATAAAGGGCCCTAGGGCCTCTAGTACCCTATATAGTCGGTACCTGGGGGCTTAGGGTAAGTCCGAAGCCCCAACTCGAGCCAGTCCAAGGCACGCCAGACCGGATAATTTCGCCCGACTTGACAGGATCGAGTCGTTGCTTCACGCGCCCGGCGTGAGACTGGGCTAAGGTTTAGGGTTTAAGGTTTGGGGTTTAGGGGTTCAGGGGTTTAGAGTTTAGGGGTTTAGGGTTTAGGGTTTAGGGGCTAGGGGTTAGGGTTTAGGGTTAACGCTTAGCGTGAGGGCTTTGGGGATTCATCAGAACACTGCTGCTGCTGCTATTACGACGACTACCGCTTCCACCACGGCCACCCCAGCGGCAAGCAGTAGTAGTAGTAGTAGTAGTAGTAGTAGCAGCAGCAGCAACTACTGCTGCTATTACTACTAGCCCCCCCCCTGCCAACCAGTGGCGGCTTCTTGGCCCCTATCTGCGGCAGCTGCAGAAGCTGCAGGGGCTCAGGCTCCCTATCTGTGACTGCTGCAGAAGTTGCAAAGGCTCACTTGCCTTGACTGTCACAGTCGGTGAAGTTGCAGAGGCTCTTCAAAACTGCGACAGCAGTTGGAGTTGCAAACTCGTCGGGAAAGAAGCTGCTAAAGCACAGGCGGTCGGATAGTACGAAAACGCTGTAAACACATTGCAAAACGCGGGTGCCGCCAAGAAGGTTTAACACTCCTCAAACCTGAAGCGCAACATCTTATAAAAATCAGCAACAAAGATGCCAGCTGTACCTGGGAGGAGCTCGCCAACACCCCTAAAGCCCAGACTTCGGCGTAAGAGGGCTTGCTTTTGAGGTACTGTGTGGTGTTTGCGCGCTAGGTGTGGAGATACTGTTCGGGGTGTCCACGAAACAGTGTCGTGACAGCTTCCCCCCACCCAATTTCGAGTTTTCGCCGAAAGCCTCCGAAATCCCAAAGTCGAGTTCGCAAAGTGCAGAAGTAGGTTTGGTGAATATATAAAAAGGTCCGACATCACGAAAGTACTGTAAATACCGCGTAAACCGGCTCTTGTGGAGATTTTGTTCGGTGTGTGTGTGTGTGGGTGTGTAACAATGTCGTCATCAGCCCCCCACCCCCCACCCCCCCCCCACCCCCCCCGCAATCCGAAGCCCAATTTTTCCAAAATCCAGGAATGGATTTTGAGGCAAGAAGAGGTGGTATGACAGGACGAACATACCGTAAATACCGAGTAAAACGGATGTGCTGTTAAGAGGGTTTGTAGCAGAGGTGGTTGGTAGGGGGGGGCCTACTACTACTACTACTACTCCTCCTACGACTACTACGACTACTACGACTACTACTACTACTACTACTACTAATACTAATACTAATACTACTACTACTACTACTACTACTACTACTCCTACAACAACTACTGCTTCTACTGTTCTACTCCTGCCACTATTACCATCCGGACCACCACACCACCAGCACCTCTATCACCACTACCGCCTTCATCAGTACCATTACTGCCAACGACCACAACAGCAACAGTGTGGCCACGGTACGGCCTCTGCCGAGCCCCATGGCGCCACGTTTGTTTTGATAGACTTCGGCAATTCGTACTTCATGGGAGCTGCCGAAGGCGTACGCAGGTGCTTTGGCCTACTCCTTTTGTTCTCCGGTGACGTAAGCTTAACGTCATGTACAAAGTCATAGACTCATAGACCTAGAGCGTATCGCCAGCCTGTCGGCTCCCTTTGTGAAAAGGCTGCGCATGAGCTTCCGGGGCATTGACGACACGCGGGAGTTGGAATCGCTGGCAGAGGCTCGTGGATGAGGAAGGGAGTATCGTGGAAAAGCTCGCTGCGTATGCTGTGGTTGACGGCAAGCATGTGCTTCTTGCAATCCGGACCTGAACTTGTCGAAATTTTCTCGTGGTTGCCATTGCCAGGATCACGAGGCAGGCCACGATGCGAAGACCAACGACCAGGCGATGGGACTTTCACCTGGCGCCTGCGAGCTTTTCGGACGGAGGGAGGGGCCGATCGGCGTGCTCGGTGGCAGCTGAAGACTGGATGTAGGCTGAGAAGATGCCAAACCTACATACTGTAGAGTCCATGGTTTCATTCGTCGGAAAGTGCTGTGCTCGTTTTGAGACGCAGTCGTGGGCTCGTCACCACTTACTTCCTCTCAGGGTTTGGAGTTTCCCACTTCATCGCCGCCATTTTCTAAGTTCATTTGGGCTCTTCGGCTCCACTCCCTCCTCACCCATCATCTCGTTGCAGGGGTCGGGTTTCACAACCATCAACTGTTTTAGGTGTTCACGACCTGGCCCAAGCTGTAGTTCTGCCTAGTTTCTATGAGTGAAGGTCAGCAACTTGAACGGTGAGTACCTCAACATATTTCTGCTGCTTGTGCTCTATACCCTCCAGGTAGGACTGCTGAGGATGTAGAGCGCCAGTGATTGCATGGTCCTGCCCTCCGACCATGTGAAGGGAATTCCGATGGGCCTATCCGGCGTCGTGCCGTTGATCCTCAAGGACATAGACAACCGAACTCTGCAGCAGTTGCCTTTTGAAGATGCGGTCTAGGCTGGTGGAGTGCTCTGACTTCAGGCGCTTGAACACAATGCTGGTAGCTTCACATTGGTCTGACAGACAACGAGTCTGCGTGTCAAAGTACTCCGGAATGGTTGAGATGAGTCATGAGAATCGCCGTAGTGCTTGCCTAGACAGTCACGCTGCCTCAGGAGCAAAACGTGTCGTTTGCCGAATTGGGGACCTTCTCTCTGAATTCCTATCCCTTCAGTGTGGAGCTTAACATGAACATATGCGCCTCATCTCTCTGCAGTACTCTCTGGGTCCAGGCCTAAAGCTGCTGTGGGCCCCGGTGGTGGATGCGGTCTACTCCTCCAGACTCGGGAGAAGGCGACAACTGCGCTCTCGTTCTCGATGTCATCCCGCCGGCCGGGCCACCATCGACCCAGCCCTCCTTCGCTCCCTCACCTCTATAGCTCCCTCGCAGTGGCTTGTGCTTGCACGCTCATGCTCCCTTTGCGCTCCCTCCCCTTTGCAAAAGGTCAAAACATTACCACGACAGGGCTCCGCAGTAACTCTCGTCGTTTGCGTCATTCCGCGGACCAGAAACTCCGCTTTAGCAACTATTTGTTAAAAAATCCGATTCGAAAGCAACCCCAATTTCTCAATACACTTGTTGATGTGAGACATTCCTTTCGATTTGCTGCGTGGTTTCGGTAAGTAGCAAGAGGACCAATTGCGTTCCGTGACTTGCTCGTGGCGCTCTCCGCTCCCGCCCCATCTCTGCTCAAGTGTTTAGCTCTTGCGAGAGTGCGCGGTTGGCCACTTTTGGCTTTTGACCCTCGCGACATGTTTCCTTGAGCGTTTCCACTCATTCTCCCTGCAATTCACTCCATGCATGTTTCAAGCGCTTGGCGATGGCATCGAGCTGTGCTGGTTCAGGAAGACGTGGCTTCTGCCGACGCAGCTGGCAATAGGATTCGTGAGGCACCTAGTGTCCGGAAATCGGAAAACAGGCTTCGCTGGCATCGGAAGCGAGGTCATGATCGTGGTTTCGCAGCGTCTGGATCATCTGCTCTATGCTGCTGGCCTCGTCCAGAGATTTGAGTTCAAGCGAATACTGTCGGTCGAAGCATGCAACTGTGACGAAACTTGATACAGGCTGAACGGCCGAATGTTGAATCGCTCACGGTCCTTTTCTTCCTGCTGTATTTCCTTTGCGCCACTCAGGCAGCTGCCAAGATGCTCGTGATATTTTTTTCTGCATGAGAGTGCAGTTGCAGTGTCCTCGGCTGCAGAGGACATCGCCGTGGATGGATGGGCTCTGACGATGCTGCGAAAGGAGAACGTGGGCTACGCTGCCACGACCAATGCCATGGGACAAACCCTTGGTTACGCCCCCTGGACCTGGGCGAGAGAAGGTACTTGTCGTAACCCTCGAAAGCTGAGAGTGGTTTTTGGGGCAAGCTGCGTGCGTGAGGCCATGGGCTTCACTGGCTTCATGGCCCTGGAGCACTTCAATCTGATAACCCTGTCCGAATTCATGTTTCTATGGGGAATGGTTTTCATAGCGGCTTGGACAGAACTAAGTTGGCCCAAAAGTCGAAGCGGAGTCTCGAAAAAACCGAGGTGGTGACGATACTGGTTACCATCCTGAAGTCTGAAGGTTCCATGCTGTCAGAGGAGGAGCCGGAAACTTGGAGTGCATGAGACCTTCAGAAAGCATCACACCTGGTCTTATCGAACTCTCAGCTTAGGAGAGCATCGCGACATCCTATGCAAACATGTTCAAGATACTCCGCCTGCGACCCGTTCGTGTACTGCTGCTGCTTTTGCTTACAATGAAGTTTCCTTTTGCTGTGGGCGACAGCATTGCACCGCTAAAGCTGCAAGAGTATGGAGTCAAGAAAGAGCACATGGCTTACATCGCATCGGGTATGATGCCAGTGCCTTGCCTAAGCAAGGGGGCGGTCTGTTGACATGAACACTGCCGGCAGCTCCATGAGACACGGTCCCCGCTTACAAGGTGTATATCCTGCTCCCAGCAGTCGTCTCGCGTTGGACGACGAACTCCATGCCGTGGGATCTTAGCCTACAGGCATACCCGTGGAGAATTCTTCTAGCCCGAGACTCAGATGTCAACTTTGCACACCTCACGTGATGGCCCGTTAGCATCTTGGACCCGAGCACCTGCGTCTAGCCTATGTCTTGCAACTGTGTGGTTTCCGGTCTTTGTGAGAAGCGGTTCTTCGACAACTCTTTCTGAAAGCTACAGACGCCCCGACTTCGGCAGCTACCACAACACACCGTTTTGCACAGGTCCGGTTTTGCGCGCGCTTCAGCCGTTCACACCCAAGCCCCCAAGTCCGAGATGTCTCAAGAAGGAGGACAGGATATGACAGGATTGTGTATGTCTGGGATGTTTCAGAAATCGCAACTTGTGAGCTGAATGGAATGCCGGTACATGCGATTCAGCCATTCCGCTTAGCGGGCACGGGCTGATTGAACGATCCTGAATCGAATGTTGAAGAGCAGTTTGCGACTTCGGCATACTCCAAGACTTCCAGGTTTGTTGCTGTCTCAGAAATGCGAGGGTCACGCCACCTGAATCCTACGGCCTGGCCCAGCTTTCGTCTTGTCACGAGAAAAGTCCAAAACAGAGGTCCAGGAATCGGACTGCGGAGACACTGATGGGACACGACGCGAGTACTCGTGGTAAGTCCTGGCAGTAAGGGTTGTCTTGCTTTGTCTTTCTGATCCCAGTTGGAGTGCGACTTCGCTTGCACATCGCACACTCCCCAAAGCCGCGGCTTTGACTCGACGGCTTGAGCATGAAACCCGACCGTGGCCGCTGCAGAATCCAGGTTCCTGTGACTGCCATCGTGGTGTCTGCAACGCCGCCCATCGCAGATCGAATTCCATGGGCGTTCTATGCTGTGGTCGTTGCAGCCTCCCTGTTTGCACAGGCCACATGGCCCAAAAGCACCTTGCCAGCTTGGTAGGCCTGAGTCTAGATGACACATCCACCTGACATCTGAGGTTGCAAGTCAATGCATGTTTGTGTCGACCATGGCATTCTTTGCTCGGATCAGTGATCCTGCGATGGGCGGAACCTACATGACAATGCTCAATACAATGAGCAATCTGGGAGGCCAGGCCCATTGCAGGAGTTTCTTTCTTGGCAGGCCTGCCTGTTGCCTCAGGCATGTGGCCAGGCACCGTCACGCTGAAGCTGATCGATTTTACCACATGTATGTCGGACCGATGTGTGGTCAAAGCTGACGGTTTCTCGGTTGCAGTTTGAGCATAGCAATGTTGTGATCTCACCGGCTGCCACCCGCCCAAGCGGCCAGCGCCGACGCAAAAAGATCGACAACATGTCAAGCTGAGGCTTCTACGTCATGTCAGGCCAGAAGCGACAGAGCAGATGCAGCTGAAATCCTTTGACTTTGCTTGTGTGCTAGCTGCCACGCAGGAATTAGTTTCATCTACGGGATTGGATGGTGTCTGCTGGCTGCTGGGAATGCTCGGCGAGTGCAGCAACTCAAGCTGAGCGACTGGAAAGTTTGACAGCTGCAAAAACGGCAGATTGCAAGCGCCTGCCAGACTCTGGAGCAGCTGTGAAACCCACAACACCGAAACCCTGAAGAAGCAATCACCCTTCGTCTTAAGGCCCGGGAAGCGAAAGCGAGGCCTGGGGTGGGATTGGGACCGGGACATGCAGAAAGCATTCGGACATGTCTGTGAAGGTTCCAATACAACAGCGGTGCGTTGCAAGACGGAGGCAGAAGATGCACGAAGTCCCCTTCGGTGAGTTTGGGTTTCCGTGTTGAGATCATGTGGAGCGGAGATTCGGAGATGCATGCCGCAACGTTGGAGCAGAGTAGCTGTCAATCCTCTGCGAAGAGAGTGCAAGGCACCATTGAACAAAAGATGCTCCTGCCATTGCGCAACACTCCATTCGATGGACGTCTGTAGACGTCCACATGCATGCCGTCCTTTTGTTCGCCTTCAATTGCTCTAGGGAATGTTGTGCAGGCTGTTGATGCACGGCAGGTTGCTCAGCGCACACGTCGCCGTCTCAGTCTTAAGTGGCGACTGCTCCCCTGTCCGCGACCTTGCTAGCTGCGTGGCAGGAGCGAAGAGGGTAAAGGCCGAGCTGGTTTCTGTGATGACCTTATCAACACTTTTTTGACAACTACCCACCTCTGTCTGCGCACGGTGCTGTCGCACAGGCTGCTGATGCGCAGCAGATTGCCGAACTTTCCAGTGCTCATCTCAGTCCTAGCTGGCCAATGCTTTGCCGCTGTCGTGCTGGCTTCCCGGCAGGAGAGAAGCGTGCAAAGTCCGAGCCGGTTTCTGCCATGACCTTATCAACTTTTGAACTGTTGTGAACACTTGTAGCAAATGCATTCGGTTCACTGCAGGTGCAAGCCCATGCCCGGACTGCGGTTGTCGCAATAGACGAGTTCCGAGAGGCGTCTTCGTCACGCTGGAAACCGAAGAGCATCTGCGATGTGCATCCGCAGCATGTGCCTCCAAAGGATCCTCTGTTGCACTTAAGGTCGCCCTCAGAGAGCTCGACTTCCGGTCCGCGCCTCGCCTCGGGGGATGACGAGGCCAGGGCCCTCTTTTGCTCACTTCGCAGGTGCTCCGCTCCTGGTGCAACGAGCGCGTGGTCTACGAGAGATTGCCCGGATCAAGCTTGCCGACGGTCAGCGCGTGCGCGCCCTTGTCTCTTGCGGCAATGTGTATACTGGCATGGAGCATGCGAGAGCAAGCGGGCACCCACACCAGGTGTGAGTTTGTTCAGACGGCCAGTGTAAAGGCCAGCACCGCGAAGGCCTGCACGGTCAAGGATTTGAGCCTTGCATTACCTTGCGGGTTCTGTCGTGTCCTATCTATGCAGCCTGATTCATGACACATTGGACATGTTTTAGCTCCAACCCCATGTAAGCCTTCTGAACAGTCTCTTGCACCATGTACATCCCACAGGCTAGTTCGTAAGAGCTGCGCATGCTATAGGCGCCTTTGCAGGCATTCTTGCGATTGTCAGCTTTTTCCTCTTCGAACATTTCACGAGACTGCAGCAGTCACAGGATCAACAAGTCATGTCTCTCTACTGTGTGGCAACACCATTCTTGAAATGGCCATGATTCTTGGAGCTGAGTGGGCATGGCCTCAGCGAGTACAGCCAGTGCGACCCTGTGCTTTCCGGAAGCAACAGGTCTGGAATAGTGCAGCAAGAATAGATAGGACAGACCTCCTACAGAGGCGAGCCCGGCTTCCCCTGTGGCAGCATGCGGCCTTGGCATCAGGAATTGGCGGTATCACGTGGCACGCTCGTTGCCGACGGCGACGTAGAACTGAAATCGTTTATCGGCGCTCGCTTGAGAAAGAACTCGAAGCGCTCTTTGTAGAGAGCCCCTGGCGCAGGGGTCTGGAGCCTGCGGAGGAGTCCAAGCCAACAAGACTTAGCTTCCTGGGCAAGCTGCCTGAAGACCTTGTCGGGACAGTCTACAGGAATGGGCCAGGGCGCATACGAATTGGAGAATCCAAATATGATCATTGGTTTGATGGTGATGGCTTCATAACTTCCCTCAGTGTGGATGGGAGGAACCAAGAAGCCGCTTTCACGTCGCGCTTCGTCAAGACCCAGAGATATGAAGTGCAGCAGAAGTCTGGGGAGCTTGTCAGAACCGAAAGGGGCTCTGGAATGGCATCGATGGGTGCATGGACGCCTGCCTCGAACGGCGAATTTCTGTCAAACGTCTTCAGATTGCCCACCAACCCGGCAAACACAAATGTCCTGTGGTGGGACGATCGATTGCTGGCGCTGTGTGAGGGTGGCGTTCCGTATGCTTTGGATCCAGGAAATCTGGAGACACTGGGCGAGGAGCTATTCCGTGATCCACCCCTTTCACAGAGCGGAGTCCAGTTCTTTTCCGCTCATCCGAAACGCGACCCGGACTCTGGAGAGCTCTTTAACATAGGACTGAAGATTGGGCTTGAGCCGACCCTGGAAGTCTACAAGTGCTCTGCCAATCGATCCTTGATGAAGCGGACGGTCCTCGCTTTGACAGATCTCGCATTCGTCCATGACTTTGCCATAACACGGAAGCATGTGATTCTCATCATCCCACCCTGGAGTTGTTCAACCACTGGCCTTGCTAAGAGTCTTTGGAAGGGAGCGATGGCACAGTTCTTCGAGTGGAAGGAGGACGTAGGAACCAGGCTGGTCGTGCTGAAACGCAGTGATCTATCTGTTGCGCCTTGGCGTGCGACTAACGGGTCAGTGAAGCTGGAGCAACACGGGATGGATTCTGCAAGTAGCTGCCCACGCATGCAACCGCGTTGGATTCGATAGATTTGTGACAAACGGAGGAGCAAGGTTGAGGGGGAGCAGTATTCTACTCAGATGAGATGTTCTGGGCATACTCCGGTCCATGCTCAGGTCTTCGACAGCACACTGCAACCGGCAGTCTCCCTTTACCACACGGCCGGAAGCGCTGCGCTTTTTTGGGTTGCACACGATGATGTTTGAAGCGAGGCCAGATGATACCCGGATCCATCCTGCACGCCCCGTTGCAGGTCAATGCATATGATGGTGACAACGACGCTGCTATATGCCTGCAGATTGCTGCACACAATGGACCTCGAGAAGATGTCGAAAGGAACTTTGCAGACCCTTGGACACCGTGAATGTGCAACGACAAGGGTATTTTGCACGCCGTCTTGCTGCATAGTGCTGTTACTGTACTAGTAGCAAGTACAAGTTGAGAATGCCGTCACAGCTTGCAGCAACCCTTTGCAGAGGACATGTACCGGAGCAGATGGTCAGATGCCACCCGCTGTTCTCTGCGACAGCTCCGCCTAGACCTCGTGTCCGGAAGCATTCGGAGCAGCCGCTGCCCTGGATCCGAAGGGGGGGATGAGCGTAACGCGCTTAAGGCTTAGGAGCTCTGCTCGAGGTGCACTGGGACCTGAAGCTGCCTCAAGCTTTGAGCTCCCAAGCATACATCCAGCCTTTGTGGGCCGAAGCTGGCCCGCATTTGACAGTTGCATAAGCTTCTTGCGGAACCAACATCGAACGTCTTTCAACCTGCAAAGGCCGCAATGAATACGTTTGGACCAATGCGGCATATCCGTCTGATGCCGCCGCTGGCCTTTGGTAGCTGCGACGCTTCCGCATGTAGCACTTCAAGCGGGCTGAGGCATTCTTGAATTGCGTGGAGCGACTGGACATGTATGGAAATTCGGTGGACCGGGCCACGTTCGGCCCTTCACAGTTTGCAGGCGAGCCGAGCCTAGCCTGGTTTCAGCTGGCTATCAGAGACCTGAGAAGAACTGCACCATGCTGGAGATTTTCGTGCCTGTCTGAGGATGGTCATTCCAAAAGCATCCACTTCAGAAGAGCTGGCGGCGCCGCTTGGGGCATCTATGCATTCGGTCGGGTGCTGCGGGTTTCTGTATGATCTCTTCCCCCATAACATTGACCCCACATGTATCCTTGAAGATAGGGTTTGAATCGCACGTCGTTGTTTTTCCCGATTCTGGTGCTTCGAACGGAAGGTACATGGCTAGCTTTAGCTTTGATTAGAGGGTTACCGGTGATAGTAGCTACTACGACTGGTACCAGCACTAGTACTAGTAGCAGTTTTGGTACTAGTATTGATAGTACTCATGCTGTAGTGTAGTATGGGTATTAGTATTACTAGTACTAGTACTGATGCTACTGTGCTTGTCCTAGTTCCACCAGCACCACCACCACCAACACCACGACTACTGCTAGTACTACTACTACTACTACTACTACTACTACCACCACCACCACCACAACAACAACAACAAGTAGTAGTAG